>LJIJ01001771.1:0-36699 GCA_001718145.1 Orchesella cincta
TTTTCTGTAAACGCCGGATTGTTTGTAAATCATATCGTTTTTTAGCTTTCTGTGTAATATAATCAATAAGCTGAGGTTTTGTTCGCTTTGCTCATTTAGCAATTATGAAGGACGCATCTACTTTAAAATTGTCTCGTCTTTTATTGACACTATACTTGATTGCTGTAATAGTACAAAATGTCACATCCTCGTTACCTAACTCGAGAGCTGATGCAGTATATGCTGTTGTAAAGAAAAGTCGCGAGCAATGGTGGATGTCACTGAATTCAGCAAACTACAAAACGATCGGGTCTTCGTGCACGTTCTCCACCGATAGGGATGAATGTGCTGAAGATACGACAGCAGCTTTGAAAATTGGAGTGGGGAAAGGAACATCTGAAGAACGCTCAATTATCATCAGCGATCTTACTTATGCGCTTGCTTGCTCTGCTGCTTCCGGTAAATGCGAGTGTGCTGAACCAGACACTTCCCCACAAACAATTAATGGAAGGTCGATGTGCATTAAAGCACCAGGTACCCTGGAATCTGGGAAAGAATGCATTCATACTGCTGAGTGCAAACAAAAGCTAGTTTGTGTTATTGACGCCACTAAACCCTACGCTGATGATTTGGAAGATACGCGGCGCTACTGCTCGGACTCCACCAGAATCCTACCTGTCGCTGTTCTGTTCATTCTCACCACGTTTTCAACATTCATCTAACCTAAAAGCCAATATTAGCTGACTTGAAGCGCACACAAATCTATATAAATTTATATAAAGCAAGAGAATTTTCATGGAGGAGATCACTATAAAGCAGTGTTGTACATGCATAACAAATGTGTAACATGGGGTGAATCTGTTAAAATTCTAGAAACATCCTCTTGAATAAACATTTATTCGAAGTTCAATAAATGTATTTCAATTCTGAATTTTCTCTAACATCTGACATTATCTGTATTGAAGTAGTGAATAATGATCGTACATATTTTATATTGCAAAAATGTAGACAAAGGCGACAGAGGAATACGAGACGAGTATAGAATTTTATGTTAGTAATTGTGGTACGCATACCTGGCTATATTATTGTGCATTCAATTATTATGAGACCAAAGTGAATGGATAACCTGTAAAGCCTTTCGAAGGACAAGTCGACTACTATCAAAACGCAACAATAAAAACTTGGTACACTATGACGCGAATGGGATACGAATGCGATGCATATTTCATATTGACACAACTCTTCAGCATTCGCTTTTATGAATTCCCAGCATAACAAAAGTCATCTACTCCCCAATACAGATAAATGCACATGTACTTCACATGATGTACTCACAACGCACATCTTTTTTCGTTGTTTTGCAACTAACATAACATAAACAAGTCAAAGTCGCTTGACTCGTTTCTTGCTTCATCGCATTCTCATGGACAGAGTGACGAGTCGCAATATTACATACGCGCATTACGATACACTAACTCTCAACGCTACGTAAAAAGAGTTAAGAAGAAAAGAGAAGATAAGAGCCAAGTAAATCCACAATAATATTATGGTCATAGACGTGGACATAAGTATGCATAAAAGTGAGATCTTGAATACATAAATACTCTCACATGTAGTAGACCTGATGTTATAAGCTGTTTGTGTTAAACACTCGCATCTGAAAAAAATGTTGCTAACTTGTCTCCTCCATCCGTCCTAAGAAAGATTATTATTGTACTGTGGTTCTTGGTGTAAATTAGCGAAAAGTAATTAGCAGTAATCGAACAATCTCATAACGTTACTTCAGTCATGTTCATTTGTTACATGTATTACTGCAAAGAATTATATAGATAATGTGTGAAGGTGCATCCGTGCTGCTTTAGGTAAAGATGATACAAAAGCCAAAGTAAACATGCATGAGGTGACTTATGTCATCCCGTATGTTTTGGTCTTATGATAAAATAAATACACAAAAAGCTTGTTTCCCTCTTTCATCTTTCATTCTTGAGTGGAATAGAGTTAAAGCGTCAGTTTATTTCTGGCTGTCCAACAGTAAACTTAACGTCTCATAGTGTGACAAGAAAATAGAACGTAAGCGATGTGTCAATAAAATTGGGAAAGAGTCTATAGGACAGATAAGGAAACTACAATTTTGACACGGATTTTTGGATTTTACATTTGTAATATTTTGCAACTGAAATTGCCATTTTCATACGAAAATTTTTGTTGGCTCAAAATAAAGTGTTTGTTGAGAATAAGCTCTTTCTGACAACGGAAAATAACATAATAGCATTGTAACACTGACACTGCGTGAAAAAGTTTGGCAACCGAATGAGAACTGTGCATAAAAACTGTTCGTGAAGAGTAGAGTGCTGTTTTGCATAAATAAAAATGCTGTGCGTGCAACTGTTTTAGAGACAGAAAGGAACCTGTTGCACCATTAGGCTCAACTCCACACAACTTCATCAAAGTTTCATCAAAACACCTGGTCCATTGACTTTCGTATCGTCAGTCGTCACGCTAAGTTCACTTTGGTAAAAATGGAAACCAAAATTCTACGGTTTGAGGTAAACACATTTGCTCGTCTACCAAAAATGCTTACGCCTGCCTATGTTTCGTCCTTTAATGCATCGCTAATTCTTCAGTGCTGCAGAATGCAAATTCCCTTTGTTTATACTCGAAGCCAAGCATGCGAAACGCATTTATATGGTTTTCCTGCTTGCAAAACTCTTTGTTAAAATGACTTGACGTTGATGTACATTTGCCTATGCATACGTGTTGAGACGCAAAGTTAAATGATTTTATTTTTATGACAGGGTGTTCCAGGGAGGATCGAAAATCAGTATGTGATGACTGTACAGGTGCCTGGTAAATTTGATTTGCTGAACATGATTGAGCGTCCTCCATTCCATATTTTTTCAAAGCATGACACAACATATACGACCGGAATATTAGCATGTGTTCCTCATTCAGTGTAAGATGAAAATTACAACATTTGAGTTTAAATTTCTACTCGTATTTTCTTTTATAAAAACTTGACATAAAAATTGTTTCTTTACATCAGGAAGCTGCGCATTTCTAGGGATTATCAGGAGCCATTTGTTGGAGTTTACATAAAACTCACCCCAAAGTCAGATGAAATTGTCGAAATATCAGAGGTTAAAGGAACATTTTCAGTATGCCTCAGTCCTTCAGAAAATCCCAAGTTGCCCCAAAGAGACACTTCTCGATCTCCACCTGCATGTCCAAGTATGGATGTGCGAGCAAGCTTTCACAACAACAATAACATCTACTATCACCAAAATGAAATTATTGGAAAGGATGGAACCCGCATATTTCCATTTAGTTTTTTCAAAAACTCAGTTTCCAAACTGCCAGAGCTGGAATCTTATGAGTATTACGAATCTAGATGCCACTGGCCTGACGTTGCAAGCATAATGGAATTGCAGATTAAAATCACAAAGACAACATGTAAAAGTGCCTTTCTCATCCTTCACAATTCGTGTGATATTTTGGCAAAGGATAAATGATAAAATCATTTTTTCCCATTAATCACAGATTCGGTTCTAGTAAGTGACGAAAGCAACTCAATGGAGTCATCGGAAGAACCAAGGAGTAAAATCTCATCAACACCCTATTTTTTATCAGACGCATTTTCAGACGTCACCATTAAAGTCGGAGAAGAAAACTTCCCAGCGCACAAGATTATCTTATCAGGTAGAGAATGCATTTCATAATATATGGTTTACTATACTGTGTGCTGACGGAGCCTCAATGTAATGCGCAAGTTACAACTGACGGAATAAATTTCATGAATTACAGAACGAAGCAAATTCTTCTCCCGAATGTTTGCGAACTCGATGCGTGAGAACAATGAAGGCATAGTGCGAATTCCCGGTGATGACGAAGCACTCTTTCGAGAAGTTTTGCGTTTCATTTACCAAGGCACGGTTGAGAACTTGGATGAAAATGCATCAGAATTGTATATCTTGTCTGATAAATACGATATCCCAGAACTGTCGGCTTTGTGTGAAAAACATTTGCTGGATCATCTTAATGTTGAGAACGCAGTGGAAATGTTTGATATAAGCCAAACAGTTGCGTCACAAGGGTTGCTTGCCAAAAAGTCAAAGGAACTGATCATGTGGTAAGTTTAATGGCGAGTTGTTTTCGTTGTAATGCGATTAATTTCTGCAACTTCCATTTAATACCATGTGCATTTTATTTTGATCTGCAGGAACAAAGACAAATTTGTTTCGGATCTAAAAACATTTAAAGACTTTTCACGCAAATACCCCGAAGTTGTTTTTGAACTTTTACAACTGTAAGTCATAAGCTTATGCTCAATTAAGGTAAAGTCCTGCCAAGATGCTACTGCGTACTTATATATAAAACGTTTTTTAAGATTGTACTTACTTTTCCTACTTTTTTGATTGCCAATACCCACTATGTGAATTTTCTTACCGTTTTTTTATAAGTTTTATTTATAGTTTAATGAATAAATCCTTTAGATTATAGTAATTGCTTTGTCATCGTAATTTGTAGCTCACTCAATTACTCTCAACACACGTGCATAATAAATCATTATAAACATTACTATGAACCTGTTGTCGTGATCTTTACATTCTGTAATGGCATGTATAGCATAAGACATGCAAGTTTGCATTTTTGCAACGGATCACATGAATTCGGTACGAATATACGTCATCATATATGGTCTTTTAAAACTATGCAAACTGTTTTCTTTCTCGTTCTATATTTAGAAAGAGTAATCCCACATGTTTACTTTTTAGAATATTCACGTGTCGCAGTACTCATCGCGTTGTAAGTCGCAAAATTTGCGAAGCAAAGAATGCCAACTTGCAATAGGACATGTACCTTCATGTGAAAGAATACAAATTTTTGCTGTGCATTTCCTTAGTTTGCAGTCCAATAGATTCTCCGAAAGGAAGCCCATGTTCCCTGCAAATACAATAATGTTGATGCTGATAAAGTAAATAACAACAATCAATTGTAACTAGAATCAAGATTTGCTTGTATAGTGGATGTGTTTCTTATTACCGTGTTGGTTGTCATTATACTTATGTCGAAGTGCCTACTACAACCTACTTGATTTGCTCCATGATTCGATCATTTGAAGTTGATGTGTCAGTTTAAATCTCTAAGAAAGTACGCTTCTGGAAATGGAATCTGTTAACTTGAGAATTTCAGTAAGACTTTTTTCATATCAAACATGGATTATAAACGTATGCTTGCACTAGCAGACCCGATTACATTTACGTATGATTTTAGAATTGGGAAAGTCCGGAAATAGATGAATTATGCTATTCGGTCTCGCTTAAAGTCCCATGCAAAAATGAACTTCTCAATCTTTTACCTTCCCATTTGGACAAGCTGGAATATGGAGTAAAGTTTCATACAGGGATTTTAGCAGCGGTTGAACATTCCATGTAATATAAATGACTTTTATCAGCAATTTTTCTGCCTCTAATGACTTCAAATTCACAACTATTAATATTTATGCAGCATTGTGTGTCTCTTTCGAGAATACCACGAGCCGAAAATTGGACTTTTCATCAGAAAAACAATACTTCGTACGATCCGAGCACGTCACTCTGCAAGTATTGAAGATTCATTAACAAAAAGTGTCCCTCCAAAGGATTTACAACTTTCACCCGAAACTGATAGTTCCTTCATAAGTGGACCATGTTGCAGGGATGAATTCTGGTTGTCGACCTGTGGATGGCATGATAAAACTACACTGGTCTTTCTAACATTTCACGTTGCAAGCAGATCGCGTAAATATTTATAAAAAATCTTAAGATTTACCAATGTCTAAATGCTACAATGTTCATCATAAAAACAAAGTCTAACTTAAATGTTTGTAAAAAGCACCCAAAATTGTGAATGAAGATGAGGATACCTTTCCACAAACGGATTTCTCAGACGGCCAGATTCAAATTGGTGAATATTTTATGAATGATGAGTGCTCTGATATAATCATCCTTTGTCAATCATCAACCAAGTTTCCTGCACATCGCATTGTGCTTTCAAGTAAGGAAATCTTTTCCGCTTGTAATGTTTTATAGTCTTGATTCACAAAATTTATTTATCCTTATGTAATTTTTAATGAAAGCTCGTGTGGAGTACTTCAAGTCTATGCTTGCTTCAAGAATGAAAGAGACAGTCGAAGGAATCATTCGAATCGACGACATGGACCCCGTTACATGCAAAGAGTTTTTAAGATTCATTTACCAGGGGAAAGTTGAAAACTTGTCAAATTCCGTTCGAGAACTGTACACTGCTGCCGATAAGTATGGAATGGATGACTTGAGGAGTCTTTGTGAACGTCATTTATTTAATCATCTCACTGTAGAAAACGCCTTGGAAGTATATGACCTTAGTCAAATGCATGGAAGTCCAGTCCTGTCACGGCGATCTAAAGAAATCATCATTTGGTAAGTCATCCGTATTTTTTCTTATACAAATCTCAAACTTTTTGAAAACCAAAGTTTCATCCTTTTTAATTATTTCATGTTTTAGGAACCGTGACAGATTCGCTTCGGATCCAGAAACGTTCAAAAACTTTACATGCAAATATCCCGAACTAATTTTTCACCTTTTCAAGGCAATAATATGAAGCCTTTGAAATCTTCATTCTACTTGCAATCAAACTATTCACATTTTTACTCAATACATAATCACACATTACGCTTTTTTATTGGAGCTGCTATTTTTGCTAACATTTAAAAATGCCATGAAATGAAGAAAGGATGCGTCTCAAATGAAGGAAGCACGTGTCTCTGCTACTGCCAAGCCAAACTGTAGTTTCTACAGGATATTGGATCTACTGCATTTTATCATAAATGGAATGCAAATAAAAAATTTGTTTACGTACAATCAAAGCAAAACTGATTTTACTTGTTTGATGGCATATATCATAAATATTCAAAATTATGACAAGGATATTGTTATCCCTAACAGCTAATGATTTGGAAGAGAAGCCCAACGATGCTCGTGGACCCCAAATATTGTCATCTTTTTAGGGTGTTACTCAAATCCATGTTGATATATTTACCTGTACAGTATATACGCAGTAGCTATCAAGTAAAGTCTTCTGTTCATATCCGATTTCACATTGCAGAATCCCATGAGAAAGACTGCAATGCAATCCAGTTCAAAGATACATAAGATACGGACTGAAGATATATACCGATGCATGCAGTATACATACAATGTGGATATTCTAATCCTTTTATAAAGCAGACAATGCGAGTCACTATGTTTGGAAGTGAATGTACATAAAGGCAGAAAGAGAATGTTGTGTTGGGTGCTGAGTGCAGCCAGCACAAATGCAAATTACTTTGTGTATAATTCAAGCTGATTTTATCAGGATGATAAGGAGAGATTGGAACTGGAGGAGAGAACAGGCAGTAGAACGGAACGGATAATATTTTTATAGACAAAATATAAATAGGAAGAAGCTCATATATTTGAAGGAGGTGGTTGAAGTTGTAGTTTTGCGTGCATGTGCATACGAATCAGCTGCTGAGGAGGTTGGGTTGGAGGTTTTCGTTCAAGTGCATTTGCAATTTAAACAAAAGATATTATGGAATGGAATGACTACCAGAGGGTCAGAAAAGCGATAGTTGGACTGTTTGGTAGGTTTATAATTTGAATATTTGAATGAGAATCATTTGGATACAGTCGTAATTTTAGGAAGGTTTTTGGCATTTGGATGTAAATATTAGTGGGGTTGGTTGGTTGGGGATTGAGTTTAAGTCAGTGTTAAAAATGTTTTGTAATTTGGAATTTATGGACTATGATTACAGGTTTATCAGAAGACCGCTTGGTACCAACAAAAATGTAAACAACGGGGTGAACCCGTCCAAGAAATCATTGCCAAAGAAGCGGCCAACTCCATCGTCATTTGACAGCAGGCATCATAGCGCTAATAAGAGAAAATCATTCCCCCGGAGGAACTGGAAAACTTGGCACAGTGTCATGTCTGGGTGGGTGTTATTGAATCTTATCAAGATGAAGGTAGTTTTTTGTTTGCTGAACTGATTAATCTAATGTTCATTTTGTGATCGGTTGGGAATTTTAGGGAGCTTCAAATCGTTTTTATATATGACACGCTAAGTGTCCGAAAGGAGGAGGACGACCCCAGAGATGCCATTTTGTATTTTCATCCAGATTGTATACCTGAGGAGAGGCGGATAGCGATATGTGGTCAGTTAATGGGGATAACTCATTTCTTGGTGGATACCTTCTCAGCACCAAAGATTTTAACTTTGGATAATGGCAAGTTTGCGATGAGGAAATTTGGAAGGCAGTACATATTGGTGAGTTTAGAAAATGCATAATATACGAGATGTCTCAGTAGGATGGTATCAAATTATAATAATTATGCATATTTTAGGCGCTTGGGTGTAGCAGCGTTACCCCCGACTGGTTACTGGAGAAGCAAGCAGATATTTTGTACAATCTTACAATTTTCTTTCATCGAGATATAAAGAGTATATTGCAAAGTGTCAATGGTGATCGGCTGGTGTTATCCTCAAGACTTTCATTGATAATGGACCATTACATTCCTATTTCACAACATCACGGAGACTTATTTGCACTCACATTCGGAATTCTGCCCATTTTAAATCTTCCCAAAGTAAGATTATTATAGTATCATAATTATACTGCGATTATATATCTCCGATAATATAACCCTTTGTGAAATTCGAAATTATTCAATAGATCAAAAAAAATCTTTCTTAGTTGGTAGTTAAACTTTTTATTTATTTATAGAGTGCTAGTAACATATCTCTCAGCGCAGCTGTCGTTTTACAAACTTGTCTTATGAAACAAGGAGTTCTCGGAGGGATCGTGATGTATCAAAACAAGTAAGTTATTTATGAACAAAACGACCCCAAATAATTGAAGTGTACCTGTTGAATGTATCCGATTGGAATTCATTGTTTTAATTTGTAATTTTTAATGTGTGTGAATTAGAGTGTTAAGTGTAGAGTTAATGCAAGAGTTGGCGCAAAAGCTATCGTTTATTCAGCCTTACCAACTACCTGTAAGTTAAATTTAGCGTTTTGTTTTAAGAAAATAATTATAATGTTATTCCCTGTATTAAATTGAGTTCTTTTTAATGTTTAGCCAGCGGAACCTGCCAAACTTCAGTTTGCTTGTCCCCCCGGTGTTCAATTATTTACGGTATACTTAAGAGAAGACGAGTTCGAAAACTTGAGAAAACATTGTACCACTTACCAAAATCCTCACCGGTGTGAGCCAAAGATTATGACAACCAAGGTATGTCGGGAATGAAAGTACTTGAATTTACACTTATAAATAGGCTTGTGTTGCAACTTGTAATTTTAATACTAGGAAGCAAACCACAAGGGCAAGATTGATCCTATAAGCGAGGAGGATCCATCCGATGTTAGCTCAAGTCTAGGATTTTCCGAACCTTCGTCAAAAGAACTTTCAGAAGATATTGCAGAGTTGGAAAATACAAGCAGTAGTACAGACAGCAGTTTAAATAAAAGTGAGCCAGCGTCCGAGAAGGTTACTCATCCAAAGTTGGACAAATTTCTAAAAGCTAGCAAAGGACAAACAGCTTCGCAAGGTTTTCATACTGATTCCAGCGAAAGTAAACCTGTCCCTACAACTAAGAAAGTCTTCAATAAAGGAAACCAGTTGGTAGCTGTGCCGCCACCATGTGTTCACATGAACGGATGTGGTCCGAATGCTTTAAAGTCGTCTCGGGTATTTAAAAGTTTGGAAAATCTATCGGTTTCTGATGACAGTACAACGGTACGTTTAACTACTAAAAAAGCTACGCTTCATTTTACAAAATTGTGGAATTGGATTTAGGTGTATTTAGGTTTCTTTAATCTCTTAATAGGATAAGCCGTCACCACCACCTCCTGGCAGTTGCTTTTGCGCCAGTCTCACTGACCCATATTTCCCATTTATTCGCTGTGATGGTAAAAGTATATCAAAAGCATTACTCGATGTATACGCCAATGCGGGGGTGGACGAGTCCAAGCAAAATGAAGATGATAAAGAAAATGAGACTGAAATAGAACCTGTGCCGCCACAAGAAACCAATAATGAAGATATTTTAGAACAAACCCCTAAAAGTTTACCTTCGCTTTCTCTTCCTAACGGCTCTCTAAGCTTACATGTAGATAGTTCTTCTGAAAAAAAGCAAATTTGTACTCAAGAACCTGCGAATTCTGATGTTGTTGATTCAGTTAATACTCCAGGTTTGTTTTTGAATTTTTATATAATTTTTGTAATCACATATGCAAATGATGTGTCAAAATGTATAGAACAGTTCTTGTTTTTTAATTAGCTCCACGTAGACCTGCAGATCTACCATTGAATAGTAAAAAATATTCAAGAAAAAAGTCAAAACGACGATGGTCTACATTTGAAGACATGATGTCCCCTGTAGTTGATACGCCTTCAAGGGTTTCCGAAAGCTTTCCTGCAGTGTTGCCAAATATTAATGAAAAGTAATGTTCGCAATCAAAGATTTTGTAATCATTCTAAAACGGTATTTTAAAAAAAACCATTCATATTTTTAGTTGGAAGAACTCTACTGCTGCTGAAGTAATGGATGGCAGTATTCCTTCGCATCAAGAATTATTTTCGTCTTTCCGCAAGCTCTCTAGTCACGACGAATTACTCAATAACAGTAGTCAAACAATTCCAACGGATTATCCACCTGACAATACGATGAAACCAAACGGTTCCATGATGAAAAACATTGTGAGCAATTCACGTACTCCGTCCATGACTGGAAAAATTTCCTTGCACTCTAGAGAAATGTCAGCAATTGACTTCGGCTCAATTTCACAGCAGAACATGTCTGGAAGTAGTAGCAGTAGTAGTAATAAGGATCCCGCTCAGTTATTGGGTCATGAAAACTCTTCCCATCACTCCAAGTTGACAACCAACAGTAATAATATGAATTATAGAAACCATGTTAAATCTTCCCTTTTTATTTATGGGCTGGGCAGCATGCGGCTCCTTCTCTTACTGGAAAAAGACCGAGGCAGTAATCACGAATTGATAAAATCTCTGGTAATAATATATTATTTTGTTACATATAATTCATGATCTATACTACTTAGAGTTGCTCTTTAAACTGGTTGCTTCTGCTTGACTTCTCACAGTGGGAATGTGGGTCATCTAGTTTGTCTGAGCTGGAAACAGCAATATCAAATGTGGAGGAGCAGACAATGTCAACAACTGCTAGCCAGCATGACCACTATTGCTATTTGCATTATGAATCTGTGTGGCGCAGCTTAGCTCATGGTGGTAGAAATCATTCAATGGATTTTGATGTAGTGCAACAGATGCACCAAGACTTCAATGTGTATCCAAACATCAGCGAGCTCATCATTAGGTGAGTTATTGTTGCAGCAGTGCAGCTTACGAAAAACAATATTGAAAATCTCTGTCGTTGTAGCAAAGAAAAATTATGACTTTCCTTTATACCGTTTTCGCAGAGGGGAAGATCACGTCGTGTACGGCTACCAGTGTGTAGGCTCGGAAGTATTTTATCAGCAGAGTGCTGGCCTCCAGCCAGGCTTACCAATGCCTTCAGATCTCATGGGAAAAGTACCTTTAAAAGCTAAAAAGAGGCTTGAACGAGATCACAATATTTTACTCCTTTGATTGGATTTTTTTATTCCGTTTTATCTTGCGTTCGTCAACATTCCAATGTACGTTTATGGTTTTAACAGAAAAGAGATTGATTTTAAGAAAATAGATAGCTTGTTGACTGTAGTCGGTCAATACTTTGCCTGTATTATGTAACAAGTGGCCAACGAATATCTTGCCAATTTTTGACAAACTATTAGAAAAACGAAATTTTTCTGTGAATGATATGTTAAGCTTACGTGTACAATGATTTACAGAATAATAAAATAAAATACGAATACAATAATTGTAGTGAAGCAAATGTTATCATTTATTTTAGGTCGAGGGAGGGAACAGTATAATAATAATTGTTTTCATATCAATCAGCAGACAAACGTAAATGGATTAAGTATTATTAAGTAACTACTTCATAATGAACCCGTTCATCAATCTTTCCGCCTGCCTCTTTGAACTGGGATAGCAAATGATAATCCACATACACAAATATAATGGATATACTTTCCAAATCATCAAAAATTCTTTAGGGCTAGATACAAATGTATCTAGGCACACAAATGTTTTGCGCATTCCTCACGAATCTGTCACATCAGTCGGAGACAAGTTTTTCTGCATTTCCATTCTCTACTCTATAAAAATTTACGTCATAGTTGCGGAGATTGCCATATGATCATACTTGAGATATTGTATTTCAAATGCTAATTATGATGTGATAGAGAACTTAAAAGTTGTGTGATTTGATGTGACCATGTCATGTCACAGCGCATTAACATATTATTCTACCTCGAAACTGAAACGGTTTTTATGAATATGCATACTTGCTCACTCTGGCACACTGGCGGTGCAAAAACTCATGTCTGTCAAGATATGTCACAATTTTAGACACGTTGGTCTCATGAAAAGCCCCTCGCTGGCTAAACTTGCTTCCGCATAAACTTCAGCCGTGCCCATATACACATTATGACGTGTAGGTGCATTTCCTGGCTAGATATCTCGTTTGTATCCCTTCTCACTGCTCCATGCATGCATGTCCGTCCATGAAAGGTTTAGTTGACTTGACTTGTGAAGAGGATTGACTGCTACACGCGTTCTTGGTTGGAGAAAGTGTGAAAGGAAGGTTAGAAAATATCGTTAAAATGAAAGGTGTCTCTCCCTTTTCATCATAAATTATTATTATAGACAACTGTTCTCCTCTGTAGCATGTTCAACTTTTGTTCATTCACTGACTCCTGGATGGACACCAACATTATCCTAGGGAATAATATATACTTTGTTATCCCGACTTAAGTGAAGTGAATGCGTGCGAAATTATGAGGAGAATCATCATATATATATACTATAGATTTCGTTCGCAAAGCTAGTTTTCTCTCATTGCATGTTTTTAGGATGGAATATATTTACTTCTGCCGTACAACAGGAAATGAAATGAACAAACCTCAGCATTTCAAGACGCTATGATGATTACGGAAAGTAAAAATGATTCGGATTGGGAAAATGTAGCATGGTGAAAGTAAACTGCAAATGTGAATGGATTCTCTTTTTCCTATCTTGCTTGAAAGAGTGTAAACCATGCAGCAGCAGGAAAGGCACGTGTCAATTTCCAAACGTTTACAGTTACAGTAAGATACTTTCAGCTACTGCTCTGCTGCTGTTTCATATTGCTTTGCGGGGGCGTGTATGCGTATGTATACATACCCGAAAGCGTTAGAAAATGTTTTCGTCATAATATATAATGCGTAAATATATCTTTTAGACTCATACTCGTATAACGTCTTGCGTAAAAAACATTTAATTTAACAAATGCTTAAATTTATGTATTCAGCATATATTGCAAGCAGGACGTCTATCCACAAACACATGGTTTGTCTCGTGCTCATTCATGGTCATTGTCATATGCCTCCAGTCAGTTTCAGTTTACCTTTTCAAAACGTGAGTGTATAGATTATAAGCGATGGCAGTCTCATAATTTATAGGGATTTCTTTCCCTTCTTCGTCCCATTAATGATGTTTATACTGCTCTCTTTTTATTATGAAATTTATACAAAAGCTATGATCGCCACTTGTGTACGCATTCATATGGTCCAGTGAAGTTAAAGAAAGGCTCTGAGAAAACCGATTGGGATAGTCTAATTCTCACTCTACAATATATAATGGGATTGCACTGCATTTGTGTTGTTAGCAGAGTAGAGTTCGTTGAACGCAACGCATGCTTACCCTCACAAAACTTGCAGAGATGCTAAATAAATCATATTATTCTGTCGTTTTATGGTACCTTTGTGTTCTCCACTCTCTCCTCTCTTTACATGGTTAACGGCATTTATATTCATATGAGTAGTCGAATTCTGAAACTGGCAGATGCTCCGGACGACGCTTTCGGGCAGTCTGCTGCTACCTAAATGGAACAGAACATTATCTAGTGAGTAATCACTCAGATGCAACCTCTCACCATATGCACAACAAAGAACATAATATCAGCAGGACTCCATACTAGATATTTTTTCTCCAATAAAATTTTTATTATTAACATCCCAGCACACTATGTATCCCAAGCTCATTTTTATACGTAGCACAAATTCTTGTTTTTTAAAGTACGCTGATTGTTTAGAATATTACTTTCACTCTTTCAAAATGTCAGTAATCCTAGAGTTTGTGTGGTCCCAACCCATCTCTGTGTTTATTTTGACAACCCCTTTTTTAAACTATAAATTATGCTTGTATAAGCGACTATGCATAGTAGATCGTAGTGTATATTTGTATCTTCATTAGTATTGAGCTATACAACATTTTTTTCCACTCCATGACATTGGTATAAGGCTTAAAACGAAATGCAAACGAGAGACGAGCACCCATTTTATTGAAGAATTGAATAGAAGAACCAGAAAACGCATCCAATATCTCCCGTTGTTAGTCAAAGGATGAAGGAATCTCTTTGAATACTTACTTCGATTCGAGTGGGATTGCTGGAAAAGAAAAAAAAAGAGAAGAGGAGACCACGTGAATACACTTATGCCCATAAGTTATGGCAGTGTAAGAGGCACGTAACACCAATCACAGTAAACTAGGAAAAACTTTAGAATTCTGAGAAATAAGGACCAAACATACGGATCGGAGAGACAGACGGCTGCAGACAGGAGAAGTATTATTTAGAACGGGAAGACGAGCAAAAGAAAATAGAATTCTTCTGTTTTTCACCATACATTTCATCCCTGTGGCCCTTATTGCTTTCTCTTCCTTCCGTCCGTGTCCTTCCATTTTCTATATCGCAAAAAACTGGCAGCAGACAGAAGATTGGATAAAGAAAGGAGGAAGAGGAGCCCACCATAGGAAGAAGTTAGACAAAGATATCTTAAAGTCCAAATCCACTTTCTGTCCATCCCAACAACCCATCCATCTACTTCTTTCTATTCGTAGGTTGAATGCCTTCCAGCGAGGAAAAATAACCTTTTTCAGTTTATGCTGGTTTCGTAACAAGCTCCAGCTTTAGTTTGTGTACCATCAAAAAAAGCCATCCTGCATAGAATTCTTGAAGGAAATGAGCCTCTATTCATAAAGAAAAGGGAATCGCAATGCTGACAAAAGTGCATTCATCACATTTACATTTTACTTCAATGTCTGCAGCATGGATTTTTGTAAAATATTATAATGAATGATAAGTTTTTTACTCTACGTATGCCTTCCACCATTACGTTACGGCGTTTACTTTCATGAATACTGTTTTACTTTAACTGTGGCATTAAATTAAAAACTATTTCTAAATATTTTCCGTCATTGTATATAGACTTTGCATTTTGATGCATGTATGTCTATCTAGTTCATTACCTAGCGCGTTACGCGAGTTGTACCTGTATCTCAGTTTTCAAGTGGCTCATGTTTTTCTCTCGCATTGTTTGAAACTTTTTAGCCAGGAATGACAGAGAAACTCGAGATTTCTTTGCGAGGGACAAGCCAGAGAGCATAATATTACAATTCATTCCGTATTCACTTTTCGCCTACTTGTCATCTGTCTACCCGTCCACTAGAGTTGTCCATGGTGGATGGCGGTATGTAAGGCCTGACTTTTGCTTGCTTTCTCTCAGAGTCCCTTCCCTTTTCTATTATTTCTAAACTGCTTCTGGCTACAACAGCGGAAACCTCTTGTTTGGCAAAGGTAAAAAGCTGAGAATTTTGGTCTGGGCTTTGGTCTGGCATGATGTCATCTTTCTATATATTATGTACATTGTAAATACACGCGTACGTAACTTTAAATGGATATGTTTCAAGAATGTATGTATCTGTGACCGTGTGGCCACTTGCAAAGTAAAAAGTTGGAAAGAAATTGTTTTCAGAAGAACACGCGTTTCACTGGCATATCCTTGAAATTGTACGAAAATACTGATGAAGATAAGGAACAAACGTGTGAACTCTGTCCCTATAATATAATATTTTATGCATATATATCAAATGCAGGTTTTTACTAGGAATGTGCGGCAAGAGCTCACAGTTTTTTTTACCTTGTTCTTCAGTAACGAAAATCGAAGGTGTATATTACGTTTGGTGAATGTACATCATAACATTTAGGGAAAAGAGAAAAGGATGTTTTTTTCTCTTGTGAAGCTTCTTCACTTAAACAAAGGGAAGTAAGCTGTAATTCCTTGTTGTAACGTTATATATCCTTACTACAGCACATACATATAAAATATATATATAATTCTTTTTTTCTTCCTTTTCTGCCCTCGCTCATCGATCCGTGGAATTCTCAATTGGTACTTGCTACAAACTGCAATGTGGTGTACATTTGTGCAGTCCATGAGCTTAACGGGCACTTGTTCTTTTTTCTCCTGACTTGACTTCTTTTGTATGCACCACTATATATAGCTTTTCTTACTCTGCAAGTAAAGGGAAGCCGGAGACAGCTTCAACTTGCCGAGAAAGTTGAGAGTATCTATAACCCATTACATGTACAATTCATAAGATGCAGTGCACACTGAATCTTCCTCAGGATCCTTTTTGCATTTGCTAACGTAAGTAAGCCCAGCAAGAGAGGAGGATAAGACTGGGATGGCTAACAGCAGCTTTAGCTACTACACACTTATTCCCTCACTCTTCTCTCCGGGTGAAATCCCATTTCATCCTTTTTCGAATATGCTTATGCTTATTTAAAGAAAGCAGCAAGAGTGAGAAGAGAATCTTCTTTCTTATTCACTTTTTCACTCCTTCACTTATTTCCATACATTTTTTTGCATATTCCTCTTGAGCCAATTTTCATCGTTGTTTCATTTTTTTCTTCTTACATTCCATCTCAACTTACATCAAAACGCCCACATGTGAAATGCTTGTAATTCGTTTCGGACTATTAACATGAAGATAATGTTTTGGATTTGGACACAGACTAACAGACTAAGCATCGTTTGTATGTATGCTGCATTATTTTTGAAAATATATAAAAATTCCAAACAAGTCTCCAGATAGCAATGTGTAAGAAAACGAAATATGCATACATAAAAAATGGAATCCGATAAACAACTTGCATAATGTCATGCATAAGTAATATTATGGAAAACCAAGAATGGGGAAAAATGCAACGTTGTAGGATCTGGATGTGTAGGTATATAATATAAGCTGAGTTGAAAATCTACACTGTCGACTACCCGTTTTGCCTTTCCAGTTTGCTTCTTCTTTAGGTTTGGTTAGTTGTCAGTAGGATTTTGTTCCCAAAGTTTTGCATAGTTGGAACAAGGCTGAACGTGGTTATTCCAACAATTTCACAAGAGCTGTGTGGATTTAAGAGTCTGAAAACTGTGCTGCATGCATCATAATGAGGGGAAAGACAAGGCAAGTTTCAGCTCTTTCGTCTTCCTCTCATCCCGTGTAAGTTTATAACGGAACAAGAAAGGTGGATTAAGATGTCTGGTGAAACTTTCCCGAACATTTGTATTCTCTCACATTTGTAAATCCTAAAACTTGCCATCATCCGTTTTGTTGAGCAAGCAGGAAAGATGAAATGAAGCTGCTTTGGTATGGTTGAATTCATTCCTGTTTCTGATGATGATTATGTTGATGTTGATGAGGCGCATTGGAGAGAAGGAGAAGAAAAGATGATGATGAGGCATTAGAAGTGTCTATCTGCTTATGGATTATGAGATCCACTTGTGTTTGCTTACTTTACTCCAACCCGTTTCGAGTGGCAAAATTGAGTCTGACTGAGTTTTCTAAACCTGGGTTCGGCAGAAACAGAAACCACATCGTATCGTCATGTTTCAATCCGTCTGGATATAACTAACCTTGTCATAAGTGTATCTGCTTGAAAGCTATATATGAAATACTCAGAAAGATTCCTTTTCTATATACCATGTTCACCCATGATGATCCTAAATATATAAACCCTTTCTCCATAAACAAACATTAATGTTGATAAAACACGAAAAATTGTCATGATCAGAAGGAATAATGAAAAGGCGCCGAAAAATTGGCCAACGTAGGAGGTAATGAAAATTCCATTGTGTGTTACTGATCGCGAAGTTTCCGAGAATCTTTTCATGATTCCCATTTTTCATGGGTATAATCATTTCCTTATCTTGTAAACTGAATTCTCTGAGCACTAAAACATTTAGGCATATCCCATTTTTCTAAGATGTATATTCCACAACCACGAATTTCTTGGAAAGAGCAGAAAAAGTGTTTTGGATTTTCTATATACGTTCATACAAAGACGAATAAATGTATGAATAGCCAATGTTGCAAGTATGTACGAAACTTATTTTCTCTTATTATTTTCCCTCAGGTATGCATTCCTGGTTTCTGGTGGTAGTGTAAGTATCCTGCCATTTTTCTGACGAAGCCCGCTTTTCTACCTTCATTCAATACGACTTTTGCTTTGGTTTTATTCTCAGCAGCCCAAGCACAATTCCAAGAGCCATCCGTACCTTGGCCAAAGTGAGCAGGAGCCAAAAGAGGAAAGTAAAAGTATGTACATATCAACCAAATATGAAGGAATGGAGAAAGGAAATGAAAAGGGAAGTGAATTTGGAAAGAGTAGGAAATGTAAAACCCGCATCTGCATGTTCTACACATGTCCACATAGTTGCTCAGGTTGGAGTTGAGGAAGCTTCATGCACACACTTCTATCCACATTCAAATGTGAGAATAAGGAGCTGTAAGAAAAAAGAAATGCAAAAGCAAAGCTAAATCCTCATTGTAAGCCGCATCAAATGTTAGCTCTTCATGTGTATATATATTATATATGTGTATATTATCATTTCTGTACTCTTAGGTTAAAAGAACAAGCAGAAAATCTGAAGAAAAGTGAATTCTTATGCATTTCTCTGGTGATTTTTCACGTAAAATTGTGCCTCCTTTTCGGCACACATTTTCCCCATTTTTTACTCGCCGACGAAGTATCCATTCATATATCTTTATTATTGCCTTCAATTTAAGAAAATGCTTTTAGCAAAGAAAGAGAATACCGTTCTCTTGTGTACCTCGGAAGATTAGGGTTTGTATATAGCTAGTGGCTTTAAGAACTGGGCTAAAAAAAACTCAGACAAAAATATATTCTTTTGAGCTAAAAATCTGATGTTCACCTGAGTTGGAAAAGATGAGTTTAGGTCTCTATTCAAGAAGGCTAAAGCAGTTGTAAGTTGATACCGACCAGAAAAGAATTTAAGATAAAAAAGTATGAAAGATATAAGTTTTTTAGGTTTTTTTTGTAGTCCCTACATTCTACCTCGCCAATTGAGTTGGCGGTGAATGTATAATCTAATCCATCGACTACCTACCGCAGTTCCTTAGAAATCAGATGGGTAGAGTAGATTTTTGGCTTTTGTGTGATCTATCCCTACCCAACAACTTTTTTTTGCATAAAAATACGTCCACATAGATCATGAATGAATATTAGATTTACAAGCTTGCTGCCAGCTCATCTGCGCTCTTTAATAACTTTGGAGAAGAGAGCCGGAAAGAATGAGAAAGTAATTCTTGAATGCGGCTTTCTATAAGGCTTAAAAGTGAATTTTGTGTTCATTGAAAAGCACAGTTTAGTACTTTACTTCCCTATATGATAGCTTATTTAAAGGTGGGCTACGCTCTTATCACTGATGTTTTTGAGTAAAAATAGAATCAAAGGGTGTGCACTTTACATTCAACCTAATAAAGTTTTCAAGATCCCAAATGTAAATTTCTCAGACGTTCTCTCTAGAAAAGCCGTTGGGAAAAGAGCGTTAAAAAGTAGTGCCTTATGATGATATTTTAGGATTTACGCAAGTAAAAAATTTAGAGGTATAGTATTATTCTTCTGGGTGAGGAAATCAAATGCCTTCCTAGTAATCAAAGCCCAATATTATTGATAATTCTATCGGAATTTTATGCAAAACAATGTGCCTTTAAACTAAAGTCCATACAGTTAAAGTATGCATCATGAATCTGACTTGAATTTAAGATTATTCGTTTTCCCCCCAAAAGAACTTTAATAATCACACCATTTAAGATTTTTCCTCATCATTCAGTCATTATGCAGACAATTTTAAAGAACATAACGTATTTAACTTGAAGTACAAGAGAAAATTTGCTTTCACCCAGCCCATTCGTGCTCATTTAAGAGTTTTTGAAGTCTGTCGGCAACCAGACATCATTTCGTGATCATGTCAAATAAGTATCAAACGAAAGGGAAAACATCAAAATGAACGATCTTTATAACCAAAAGCACTTTGTATTGGCCACACACATATATATATACTATAAAACAGTTTATAACTTGCATTTCATATACATTTTTCTTCATTCTGTTATGAAAAGAAAAGACTATAATCCAAATGTAATTATATGATTTCTTCAGCATAACGTACGTACATACGCACTCTTTAACCGGAATAATGATACAAACGCTCCTTCTTTACTCCTAAAGTCAACTTCTCTTCATCCTTCAACTCATCACATTATTATTATTATTTTTATTACACACAGCACACATGCATAACGACACTGTTGACGGAAAGAGAAAAAAGAAAGAGGACATACGAGGAGCAGTAAAAAGCAATACAAAATGCATGAAGACTAGCTGCTTCGGGAGCCGAAAAAAAATAACAAAGGAGGAGAACAGAGAAGAGAAGACATTCGAAAGTACACTAGAGACTGGAGAAACAGCGGTAGTTTGGCATGCATCATCAGCCACCACCAAGAAGCAAAGTAATAAGGAATACTCTGAATAAAGGGAAAATAGCGCGGAAGAATAGTCGTCTTCAGTCTTGGTCTTTTTAGTTCCAAAAATAACAAAAGACTTTTCTCTACTTTGTACTCTTGCATTCAGAGACAGTATGAAGGAGTCCAATTTCTCCATGCATGAATATATGAATGTATCCAGACAGACTATGAAAAGGTAGGTAGAATGTCAGTGGTGGTTTGGTGTACTTTGTACTTGCTGGTGTGTGAATGTGACGTTATATTACGATTATTATTATTATGATTACGATTATCCTCATTTACTCTTTGAAGGTGGTTGTGGCACTTTTCTCTACCAATCCAATACTGTGATGTTATACAGATAAAACTATATAGTACACTTTTTAAAGTTTATCCTTTCAACTTCTCTTGAAGCCTGCTGCATACATAGTTAAGTGAACGGAAAAGAATGAGAAACGTGAGGATATGTATACGTGCTTATTTGCCACACAAGAAAATGTTGATGTTAGGAGCTCTCTCTCTCCTCTTCTCACACAAAACGGTTTGAGATGTGTACAAAAGATGCAAAAAAGCAAGAGGGAAAATGTATGGGGAGAGCAAAACCATCCTAATGTTAAGGATATAAGTTGAATGATGATGACGATAATGTTGATACACAGTTCTCCTTCCTTATTTCTCCCATCTATCTGGTGTATACTCTCTTTCTCCCTATTACTCGTGCAATTCGTGCATTTTACAACAG
The DNA here is from genome assembly GCA_001718145.1 of Orchesella cincta. NCBI lineage: Eukaryota > Metazoa > Arthropoda > Collembola > Entomobryomorpha > Orchesellidae > Orchesella > Orchesella cincta. Next base: position 21,527 of record LJIJ01001771.1, read on the forward strand.
GGTTAGAAATGGGTATAATCGTGTATAATGTAGGAAAACTACTAGATGCTACTGCTCCCCAAATGTATAAAACATTTCGTTCTACACACACTATATACAAATTTGTGTCTATTGCTTTACCACCGCCACACAGCCTGTAGTACGTGTACACGAGAATGAGAAACAAGGAAAGCGTGTAGAGGCTAAAAGTGTGAGTGAGTTTTTTCCTGGCGAAACGTAGCAAATGGATGGAGAAAAGAGAACTAAGCCAAACACCATTCATGCATATTACCAGCAGGCTATATGTACATGGAGAAAAAAATAGAGTGACAGGAGAGGCAAAGAGAAGAGTACACAGCAACAGTAATAGTATATATGAGAGATACGTGGCGGGTTTCTGCTCTCATCTCTCGGTGAATCTCATCCAGCCTGGTGTAGAGCTATGGATGTATATGAGTGGAGGCAGAACACACTTTTACCAGAAAAACATTACCAGAGTAATTCTACTTGAGAGTGAGAGACCAAGTTGTAGGAGAAGCGGAGCCTCGCTCAGAAACACTTTTTTCGTTATATCCAACCAACATTGTATATCACTACCACCCGTGGTGCTCAGACTTTCCTCAGTAATACAAGAAGCATGCATGCAAAAGAGGGAGAGAGAGAGAGAGAGAGAGAGAAACTACAGACAAAAATTCCAGATTCACATTGGATGTGGATATAAGGGAGAAACTCTGTTCTGCTCTCTCCCTCCATAACCAAGAGTAGAAGCAGAAAGCAACAAAGAGCAAGCAAGTATCTCTGTCGCGTGTGTAAATGTGAATACGCTCAAACCCAATAGTGAAACAGTATTGGATTGAGCTTTGTACCTTGTAGCAGCAGCAGAACTAAAAAAAACTTTACTTCTTCACGCTGCTCTTTCTTGCCACTTTCACTCATTCCCGTCCCGTCACCAAGCGCGTTCGTATGTACGTCGTAGCGTTCCTCGTTGCGTTGGGCCAAAAAGTTTAATAGCAAGAGCAACGCCAAGGGTTGAGAGAACTGTTGGGTTGGTTGGTTGTGCAGAGTGGTGGTGCAAGGTTGGAGTTGGAGTTACAGCTGCTTGCTTTTCTGCCTTGCTTTCTTCTCCCAAATGTCATGAATGTGGAGAAGCATATTTTTTTCGTTGAAATAACTTTTTTGTGTTCTCATATTTTTTTTGGGGTTGTTGTGTGAATAAAAGGTAATAATAGGGACTTGCTAGTGCTACTCCAGAATATACTACTGTGGAAAGTGAATATACAGTTAACTACACCTAAAACAACTTACAATGAATTTCTTCATCAAGACCATTTTTCCTTCTTTGGAGTTGAACTGGAGTATTCTATCCAAATGAAACAGTTTGCAAATTACTACCGGCCAGCAGAGTGTTGATATTGTTGAAACGTTTTTTATATTGTGAGTGAAGACAGATTTACATTGAAACTGAAAAAGTTGGATTTTATATAAGAATGAATGATGAGTGCATGCATGTTGTCTCTTTAAGTCCAGTCCAAGTTGTGTTTATACCAAGTAGAATTTTTTAAAGTGGAAAGAAAATTATTGGAAAATGTTTTGATGTGCGTGTGCAAGAAAAAGTGGAGAGGTTTAAGTATTTTCATCTTCTTGTGGTAAATACATTACAACTGTGGTTGATCACATAGTTTGTGTTTGCGTCTTGAATATAAAATATGCGTTGCCAGCGGTCTGGATTCTAGCTGTGATGCTGGATTACAAGTGTGTACTTAATGGGAAATAAATATTAGTGAGGAGGTGGAGGAAAAGTTTAGAAATTTTTAGAGTTTTACACGACAAGTTTTCACGTTCAAAAAGCTCTCCTCACACAAGTTTCTGAACTGTTGCTGGTCTGGTCCATGAAGATGAAGAAGCAGTTTGAGATGGGTGTTTGGTTGGAGTGGAGTGTGTAGCTGTTTTACTTTTTTATGAACGCTTCTTGAGCGGAGGTGGACTTTGGAAGAGAAGAAGGAAAGTTTTGGGCTCACTTTTACCATGTGAAGGAAACTATTGGTATGTTGAAACTTGTTTTGGTTCTAAAGCCGATTACTTTACATGGTACAAATATGGCAAGATTGCTATATGCATGAAAGTAAAAGTTGTGGTTGTCTGCTGCTTGTTGTTTTTGTTGTTATTACACCAAACCAACCAGGTAGTTTGCATTTCATGACGGAAATACAATATAGAATATTTATGAGGCTCGCAGAATCGTTATTAGAATTTTTTGTCCGGCCATAACATTGGATACTTTAAAAAGAATTTGGAGCGGTGACGGTGCATAAAAAACGTATTCCTGGGAGTATACGAGCATGCTCAAAGGTATCAAAGGCATTAATTAGAAAGCAATGATCTGAAAATTCAAAAATGCTCCATGTCACTTTCTTGCTGTATCCACCCCTTCACAGCACCCATGAGCAATTTGGATAGCAAAAAATGTGGATTTTTTCTCCCTTAATGGACTTTCCACCTCCATGTTAGTAAACGCTTTATGAAGAAAAGAATTATGGCAGTGTTGCATGCTTACGTCAAATAACTGAACGCGTTTTTCATTTTAATCTCGTGAACAAGAAGAATGAATGCATTAGTGCCAGCTAAGCATACTTTTTTGCCATCACCATCACATGTTATGCATATGATTATGCTTTAAAAAAAGTACGATATCTACTTTTACTAGTTTTTCCAAATACATTAGTAAAAAAGTAAAAATAGAAGCATTCATCTGACCTACCTCAGTAGTGCATTTTAAAAATAAAATGTATCCATTACCAAGCGTATGTGAAATTGGCGGCATAGCGTGTATATCGCATTTCTGATCAACTGGGCTGTCATAAATACGGCTTCCTTCCCAATTCCCAACTTTGAGTGACCAATAAGTGTGTACCAGTGAAATTGTAAAGGAAGTTGTATTACTTTACACAACACCAGTATTACGTCACATTACCGCACTACGTGTAAAAAAACGAAACCTCCAAACCGTTTTTGTGAGGATCAAATTTACTTCGACTGTGGACCAGGGCCAGACAGTTTTATCAAATTTCATGCATCTCAAGTTCATTTTTACGGTGCACTGACGTAATCCAGTGTAGTTTTTTCTAGTTGTACTTTTATACTAGTAATTACCCTTTACCTTCACGGTTGAAATCAATCCCAATTAATCTCAAAAACAAAATGTAAAAGATCAAAACATTAAAATGTACTCGTTGACTACTTTGTTTTGACATTTTTATTTTGACTTTATGCAGTCATTATTATGCGTACATATTTGTGTTAATTGACCAAAACAACTTGAAATGAAGGATACACGTACATTTTATATTTACAAAGGGCTATTCCTTGGTGCATAAATAAAGTAAGTGCTTTCCCAAGACATGATGGTATGTGATGCAGTACATAAAATACAATCCTCAGTTTCGAGCATGCATGAAGTGCGTATGCATTTGTGTACATGACGTGAGATAAGGATTTAGTGATACAACATACAAGTAGGCATACCATAAAATTGTCGTTACTGCCAGAAACCCTGATATGCATGATTATTATCACACCGATCCAAACTCCCAACTTGTTTTTGTGTGTGGGTATGACAGTTTTCCCATTTCCTCGTTTCTCTTTTGTTTTTTACAAGCTTCCCCTTTTCTTCTCTATTTCTGCACGGTAGAGTTTTGTGCTTGTAAAAAAAATTGTATGCTTGGCTCGCCTGCTGGTTGTGTTGTATCGGATTGTGAAGGTTTTCTGCTTTCCATGTGCTTTTATTTCATACACAACTTTGGAGTTTAGAGAGTTATAGTAGTAGACCTTGTTTACTTTCTGCTATGCTGAGTGAGAGCCGAGAAGTGTGAGACAGTTGAGGAGACAGATAAGACAAATAGGGTGTTCTTTTCCCTCCCATTATGCATTACAAAAGACTTCTGCTTTCGAGATGGTTACGTATGATATGGCTTTTCCATTATTCTTACAACTTATTATCATCATCGTCATCATTACTTCAAACCCAACAAATAAATACAAAAAAGGAAGGAAGCAGTTACTCCTTTTACGGAGAGGATAGGAGCTTTGGCATCGCATTGTATTGTAATCATGACAGAAGACGCGTAAATGAGATTTCAACGACTTGCTGTGCTAATGAGACTCAAAGTTTCACGATGAATAGAGGAAGAAGTGTAGCAACTTGTTTTGTTTGTCATCCTCATCATCATCACTTCCTTTCCCTTGTTGTGTGCCAGAGTGTTGTTTTGATTTCATAAGTTTAGAAAGAGCAAGTTTTCACCGTAAAACAGTTTGTCGGAGAAAGATAAGCAAAATTACTCGTAATTGAAGGAATCTTCATGTCAATCATTGTAATTGTATTCAAATGACTAAAGAATAGAGAGGACTTGCTGCAAAAGTCTTTTAATAAAATTTTGGGGTTAACATCGCCCCATCCAATTGTTTTTATGAGGGAGAGGTTATATAGATTCTTTGCCCCAAGATCTGCTGATACCTTCCCCTGCTGCTCCAATAGTATGGAATAGAATTAAAGTGGAACTGCTCGTTTTACTGATGTTGTTTCATTCATGGCAGCGACAGCACAACGTGCCATGTACAAAAAAGCGTCAGCAAAAATTAGATTTTTACGTAGAAATTAACACTGAGCTTCTTTCTCCAGCCTTTCAACCCACATCATCGTCAGATTGCAAACACATAGTGGCGAGAGGATTTAGTTTGCTTGTTGGCATTATCTGTTTTTATACTTATTTTCTGCTTGCGTAGACATCCAAATGACTACTTGTCTTTACTCAGTTGGTTTAACTGGAGCTCACGGACGAATTCTCGTAATGAGTAGAGAGAAAAACTTGAGCATTTATTTTGTGCTCTTATAAATACCGATAATGAACTCACCCTTATGGTCCCCTGTGCTAGGTATCTGCATTTCTTTGTTTATCTTATTCCAACTCCAACATACAAAAAAGTTTTCAGGTGCAACGAACCGTAGAATAAAATAAACTCAGCAAGCAGTAAGCAACTGCAGACACACACGTCTTCAAAATATGTGCGTGCGTAAATACTCAAGTCAAGTTACACACACAGCATTTAGCTCATGATCATACAGTCATCATCATCATCATTTAGGTAACTTTTCTTTTGTCTTCACTTTCTCCACCTTTTTCTAAAGTGGAAGGAGAGCGGAGCGGACTCCACCATTCCATTTTTGCTTGGAGCCGCTTCCCTCATAGTTTTGAGAGCAATTTGCTACATGAGCAGAAAGAAAGAGGCTGGGAGCATAATTTAGTAACAGTGGGATCCACATATATATTCCTACATACCTGCCCTCTGAATTTTCTGGATTTTTGTATGTATATAGCAGTAGCAGCAGACAGACAGAGAATCATCCAAGAAGTCATTACGACGTGAGTGACGAGCTGACTACTGGCTGCTTGCTGTGTGTGTGTTTTTCTCAGTCTGCTCGCAAACTTAGCTTCTATCTGGCTCTCTCTCCTCTCTGTGTAGGAGTGTGCAATGCAAACGGAAAGAAGGAACAAAAACGGAGATCAATTTTGTCGAGAACAGAAGAGGAAAATCCTCCAGGATTTACTCTTGTCTCGTTGCGTGTGTCATATTACTATTACAAGAGCACATATATATACATATAGCGATATTATATAGAGTTGAATGCACAAAACCATTATTCCTTTTGATTCTGTCTTGTGTTTATCTTGTGCATCTGAACATGTACATCACATTTCCGGTCTTTCATCTTAACATGGCATATTGTTTTGCTTCATCAGCATCACATATGTATTACATTTCTGTGATAGAGTTCCCTGAAAATGTAGTTTGAATCTCAGATTTCGACTCCAATAATTCACAGTAAATCATTTGGAAATACAAAACAGGATGTTGTATAATAATCCAAAATCTATTTAATAGTAGTTGAGAAAAATATAATAGGGTGTGCATTTCAATTGGATAGGCCATTCTTTGACATTTATATTAACATCATTTTTTTCATTTTAGGCCATATATAACATAATTATTTGGCGTTGCCTTATGTCTCCTCAGCGGAAAAGACAATTTATTAGAGACAAGACCGACCTGAAAATCCCACCGAACCCCTTTCTCCATCAACCGCATCCCACAATTAAATCGCTCCTGTTATCAATCCTCCAGGAAAGCAAATAAATGATCTTGTTACATCCTAGCCCAAAAGACTTGAACAAGCGAGCTTGAGTTCCCCGAAACGTAAACAATCGTCGAAATGCTGCTACTTCAGTCAGTCACTAAACTTTTTTTCTCGGTGGAATGAGACCAAAGGAATGAACAAGCTGAATGGACAGATGAGACGAACTCTTGTGATGGAAACAAGTAGTACAAGCATTAGGAAGAAGAGTAACGACAGAAAAAATCAAACGGAACAGGACAGGATGCATTACGACGATGAACCTAGAGGAAAGTAATAGAAAATGAGAGAGTGGTGTGCTGCGTCACATCTGACATCCTTAAAAAAGGCTCAAGTCGAGTCTAAAAAAAGTTTTCTTCTTCTCCCTCCAACATTTTTGTTTGTTTCCACATTGTTCTCCCTTTTCTCCATTCATATTGAATCAATGAGAACACAAAGATGATTTTGTTCATTAAATAATTTCCCACCTAATTTTCTAGAGGAGAAAGCAATGGCAAAACTTGGAAAATTTTTCAGCACAAGACAACCACAAACTTTTCCTCTGCCTTATCATATATTTTTCTTATATCACGTAAATTAAAGTTTGTCGAGATCACAGATTTGCAATTTTCTGCGTAGCGCATAAACCATATATATATATATACACTTTTTACAAAAGCGGAAACGACGGGACGTGCAGTAGTCGGCGACTAGTCACACATACACCATGACAGAAAAACACGCAAGAGCTAAAACAAGATGAAAAAGTTAAATGAAAATAATGACCTGAGAAACGCAATCCATATTGTTGTATGTGAGGGAAAGGAAAAGGGCAACATAAGCCAGCTTCATTATACACCGGATGGGTAAATGTATCTATCCAGAGACAAGGAAAAAGTTCCGCTTTTTACAACAAAAAGGTGGATTTGTTGCACAGACCAAGAAAAAAATCCACAAAGAGCAATGGCCCTATCGGAATGATGCTTCCTTTTTCTTTAAAACGAACCAAGTATGCTGGAACATGTCACACGAACAGAGTGAAGGAGAGCTGCACACCTTATAGACTACAGATGATATTACTTAGCAGCTTATGAGAGAAGGAGAGTTGAAGAAGGGAAAAAAGTAAGTAGGAAGCATTAGCGTTGGAAACGAAAAGGTAGAAACTTTCGTTGTGACTGTGATTTATACGTCCCAAAGGGATCCAAATTCTCAGCGCACCTTTCCCATAAGGGGCCATGTAATGCTTGCGTGTTTCACCGGCTTCTAAAGAAAAACAGATACACCAAGGTATAAATATATAGTAAAGTATATCTTGTCATATATCTTACTGGAGAAGATAAGATGAACACCAATACTTAATGCTTACTTTCTACAAGATCAAAAAAGCCGTGAATGAAAATGAAATTTATCTTCTTCTTCCTGTCTTCTCGTTTATGAATTACCAATAAAATGTGAAGAGCATTTCGGGGATTTACAAGTTTACAATTGGCATTGAACGGGGTATGAAGATTACTGTGCTTACGTTTATCATTTTTCATTATAATTTGCTATTATATTTTTCTAATGGTTAGCAAGAAAAAATATCATTACATACATTATATCTAATATGTTTATACTTGGTTACACTGGGTGAAAGTGTGAACTTTTTGATTGAAACCTCGCATCGATCCAAAATGATTGTAGGTAACTATTTACCTGCTTCGCTAACAACATTATGGAACACAATGTAGGTACTTTCGTAGCATATATTAGTTATTTTATGGCTAGCAAGAAATGTATTTGCTTTCCATTTCCGCATTTCACTGTGCCATTTTTCTTTCTCTTCAAACGTGCCGGAAATGTGTGTGTACTTACTTTCACTTGTACACATTCTCATCTATTATGGTAATGCTTTTTACACGAGAAAAAATACTTGTTAATAATTTAGGCAACCTTGAATAATTTATAAACACGTTTCTTCACCGCATCTCTCCATAAATTTGTGCACACTTGAAGAGGTAGCTTATGTACATTTGTTGATGGTACAACTTTGTATTATGTTCTCTTAGGCTCGACGTTAAATATGTTAAACATCACTTTCATTCCACTTAAGTTAACTCATGACATCTTGCTTGAGAGCGGGTTCCAAAAACAGCTTTCACTCACTTGCTTTTATGCATGCATACGTACACATATTTCCACCCGAGGCGGAAAGGGTTGTTACAACTAAAAAGTGTGCATTCTTTATTGCTCCATACACACACACAGCATTATTATTGTACTTGACTTAGCTCAAGTAAGTGATGCATTTTTTGAATGTGAATGTGGATGATGAAATGAATGAATAGTTAAGCCGATTTTTGTCGGGAAATTGAACTTTTCTTCCCATAAGCTCAACAACGGTGGAGAGCCAGCAACCGTGATAACAAAAGAAAAGAATAATATGAAGTCTGAGAAAAGCAAACGGTCTTATTAAACAACAAGGAGGTTTGCTACCAGTACCATGGCACGTTCCCTTATAGCTTATACATGTACGTATGTAGTACGGATAGTAATATTACAGGCTCTGTCTCGTCTCCGTCTCGCTTCTCTTTTTCCGTTCTTCATTGTCCGTAAAACATTCACGAATGAATAAAATTTGGCATTGAAGAAAGAAAGAGAGAGAGAGGAACCGGATGAAAAAATGAAAGTCTCAAGTTTCAACAAACGAACGTTATATGCGGCTCGGGAAGATGAATGAGAAGCCAAGTCTACCATGTTTCATTGCATTTTCTCCTCCAATATATAGGTTTCTTACAGTTTTTTTGTATGTATATTCTGTATATACGTAGACATTTACGCTTTTTCCAAAGCGAGAGAAAGAGTGTAAAAACTACGCTTTCATTGCCTTCCGTGCTACCAACTCAACTAATGTAATCTGGCTTCAGTAATATCTTGAGCTGGGCTGTGTACTTATATAACAAGCTGTGAATTGTGAAAAACTGTATGTATTTTGTAGGGCTAGCAAAAGCATTGCAATGTACTACTTCCTTATTGGATTTCATTCTGAAGCGGAAAGAAGACAAAGATAAAAAACAAGAAACGAGCTTGTTTTTTCTACGGGAGGAAATAGGATGAATGTTTAAAATTAATAGAAAATTCATGCATGCATGCACGCGTCTATGTCAGTTCGAACATTTATACATACCTTTGCGAGAGGTCCTATAAGTACTGAAATTTACGCACAATGCAATAATAATACACAGCATATAATACAAAAGCACACATGCATCAACAAAGAGTTACTCATATATATTATGTGTTCTCCATGTATTTCTAATGTAGTGCTAGCTATACACAATGCTGCTGGCTACAATTTCATGAGCCTCACATGGCTTTTACATTCATCCTTCGTTAACCCCACAGAGTAGCTTTTTGTACATTTTCTACATCACCCTCAAGTGTTGCTCGTGCACTTTCACTAACTTTCATGGCGTATATATTTCATCAACTCGGAAAATAAAAGGATACCCAAGATCCAGTGTGATGAGAATGCAATAATCTCTCAGGCAAACAACTCTATCTGTAAATTGGGCAAAGGAACGAGTGTACAATTCACAAGCTTTTATATTAGGTAGCCATATGTGTATACAGACTTTCTCTCAGAGTTGGAAAATGCCATGTCCTTCAATATTCATTTTATGAGTGCAATCTACGCATGCATAACATACGCACGTGGAAAATGAATGGAATATTTGTGAATGCTATGACCATATGTATACGCCTTGTTGAGTAGGGCGATGTGAAAGTAATTTTCTATCATTACGACGGGATTTTTGAAAGCTTATATGAAACGCACGGCTCACTGACGTTTTATGAGTGTAACGTTCTTACTGTTGCTATTATTTGGAGTGTTGTCTATCCTATAATACTCTTGCTCGCTGGTCTACAAGATCTTAAAGTACTACTCTCACATCACTGAATTATATATAAGGAAGCGCTCCAAACATGATTGTTGCTGAAGTTTAGAACTTTTGCTTTGCTAAATGTAAAAGCTTTATAGATATGAATCATATGATGAAGATGTTTATATTCCCAAGCGTTTGCTTTCTTACGAATCATGTAGTTGGATAAAAATGAAGAGAGTTGTGAAATAATAAGCGTTGCGAAAATGGCGAGATGGAAAAAGCATGTATGCACGCACAAACGACAGAGTGGAATGCGATCTTCGTGTACGTGAAAGTAGACAGAGTTTAGCTTGTGAAGAAACATTTGAATAGTCTTACTTTGTCAAAAGAACAAAGTATGGGCACGTATTCAAAAAAAGCTGCATCATGAGTTTTAAGTACAATTTCCAATAAATGTGAAATTATTTTATCTGGTAAAAGTTTCGCACTTTCCGTGCAATAATGGGTAATGCTTACATAATACCACAAATTGCACTGTTCGTATTTATGGACGTATTTTTGGTGAATTTGTAAATTGTTTGCTGGAATTTTTCCCTTTGAAGTGAATTGTTTAATGCGCACACAGCTGTAGGTGTGTTTCTGCTGATGAAATGTTTGTTTAAGCTAAGCAACTCCCATTCATTCCCAGGGATTTTCCATTTGTGTCAAGCATCCATCATCACGCTTTATTTGAGTAGTACAGAGAAGCCATTGTTCAGAACTGTGTGCTGAGCTGGCAAAGTGCATTCTTATTATGACTGGATTGCATTTTTACTTCATTTCGTTCCGTTTGTGCATAAAGGAAGGTGGATGAATGAATGGATGCTTGGCTGACTCTCTCTCTCTCCCTACGCAGCTCTATCCTATAGGATGTTCTCTATCTCTGAGAACATGACATGCAAATTAGGACCTAACGAATAAAGGGTGATGGTGATGATGATGATGATGATAATTTGTCTTTGTTTCATTACTACCTATTATTGAAGCAGGTCTTAAAGTGAATAGAGATTCATGTCTGTACCAAACCAATCTAATATGACAATGCCGATTAGTTCTGAAATGTCTAGACAGAATATTGATAAAACCGCTTTTAAATCCTTTTTTAGGAGCCTCCAAAGAGTGATGCTCATTTTTCTCTGATATTGTGAAGCCCTTTTTATTCAGTAATAATAAACCAATAAACTGACTGATTGTGAGACAGTCTGATTCTGAAATGATGTTGATAACTATGATCATTTCATGGCAAGATAATGGTAGTGATGTGGGTTGCGGATGCCTATCGATACATCATCGAGTTTATGACAATGTTATGACATGACAGTATTGGCAAGCTCCATCATCAGAATCTTGCCTGTCAGTTTGTGATAGCATAAAAGAAAGAAAAGTAGACGAGGGTTGACTGTTGGTGCATACTGTGCTTGTGTACTTAAGATTGGAAAATGCATCGTATCTCATCTCTTCCTCTCTACTTTTTGTATGACTAAACCATTTTGGGATTTGAAGCTCAGTATACTTAGCAACTGATTGACTTCACTTGAATCGATAGGACTTGAACTGATAGAAGTAGTAGGATGTTGTGGTGAAAAGAAGAATCGATCGACCATACGTATGAGAACCAGTATAAAATAAATCCTTATATATGGAACTTTTATTACTGATCCATCATCATCATCACCATGTTATATAATAATAGCACATGACTTGAGCTCGAGTTTGTTACATAAACCTGTCATCATCAATTTGCCTCTTTACCATGCCATGTCATGAACTATATGAACATTATGTCCGATACCCTTCAGAAAAGTTTCGGTTTTCGGTACGTATAGTAGTTACGTTATGAGATCAACATGCTGTATTTGATCAGCCTAGTGTGATGTGATTATATATTTCCCAATAATTTCTATCACAGCATAGCAGATCTTAATCTAGTAATCGACTAACATTTTGAGGAAACAGATATAAAAGCACTTTTATTATTTACAGCAAGCCTAATCTGAAGTGAATGTATTTCATCCATCTTTCGCTTCAAACACAGAGTTTTCTAGCTAGCTTTTGTATTCCAATATGTACACCTCGGAAAGTGCAAAGTAAAGATTGAAGAGATTGTAGTAAACACCCATCCCAAACTGGCAGAAAATTAAATCAATAATCCAAAAAGGTTGCAGCTCTTTATCGTTTTGTATTCATTTAGTATACAGAGTTTAGTTATACATTTTATCTTCTGCTTCCGTTTACAAGGATGTGGTCGGTCACAGTTACGATTAATACAAACGTGTGCGTATGGAAAAAATTCCTAATAGGAAGCGCAACTTAAAGCCTGTTAATCCTCAACGTTTCTTGAGACTGTCTTGTGGGTCTCGTAAGTTGCAATCCAGCTGAGACTAATATTTTAGTGAAGACTTTGTAAAGAAGCCATTAACGACTCAGAGCAGTCATTTTATTGCCTCTTGTAATTTCCAATGAAACTAAATAGAAAGAACAACGATATTTTACTTTCACTGATACTTTCGTAGTGCATACTAGTCCATGTGTTATGTACTGGAAGGAAGGAAGTGAAACGAAACGAAATGCAACCAAAGCTCATGATAAATTTGAAAGATTTAACATCGGGTTATACGAGGCAACTTGGGGAAAGTCAACTATTTCACAATGTTGTCTTAAAATTATGAATAATATAACATCATGTATTGATTGGTATTACACTAGGTGGCTCGGGCTGCTAATGAACTAATTACTAATTCGAATACTTGATTTTTGTAAAGCTCTGCTTCATATGAGTTGAAATAAACGTTGAAAATCAATATATGATAAGCGGAGCTAAAGCTAAACCGAAATCAATTCAATGAATTGAATTGAAAGTTTTCCGAAAAGTTCCTATCACCTATATAGCTGATGAAAGTGGAATCAGATTTATTTCTTAATTACCATTTGTTTTCCATGAAGAACGCTGCTATATTACATGCAATCATAGTCTATTGTACTTTATCCTGCACTTTCAACACCACAATCTGGGATAAAATACGTCAGCTCAAGGTTGAGTCGAGCCGAGCGCGTGCAAGAGTGGAGTGATTGAAATTGTGAAAACTTTGTGCATTCATGTGCTCCGTTACGCAAGCAAAGCTTCTGACATGAACGAAATCCTTGTAAAAAGAAAGTGTTGTGTTGTGGTACATGAAGGTTATAACGGGTAAATGTTTTACAAAACAGCAAAATGTTACGAAGAAACCTAATTGTAGCTTTGTAAAATTTATAATTTGCAACAAATACAAAGACCATGCATTCAACATGCTTTTATATCAATGATTTCTTCTTCGTTTTCAATTTGATGACTTTCCCAACGAGCTCAATCCAGTTTCTCCAACTATTTCTTACCAATATGGGCGTTAGAAAGAAAAGTAATAAGTCGGAATGACATAGGCCCATATTTTATTGGCCCTTGCCCGAAAAGCTATTATTGGCATGTTGCGCAGTTGTTGGTCAAGTTTTATATTAAATGTACACCATTCAATTTGCATCTATAATAACTATAAAAGCTTGCACAAAGATAATATTGAATATTTACATGCTCATCGAGCTTTGCCTCTATATTCTGCGTATATCCAGAAGAGTACAGTTTAAGTGTTTGTACAAATTCTGCACTACAAACTTTACCTATACCGTTACGTAACGTACCGTAAAAGATTTTGGCATAAGCACATCACACATACAAAGTTTTTTAAGCGTAATATTAAATCCATGTAAGCCAACCCATCGTCTCCTGCTTCTACTTCCACTGAATTGAGTTAAACTGCTCCACGTATCGGAGCTTGTGGAGCATTAGCAAAATTGAAAAACTTTTTCTTTTCTCGACACTTTCTTCTCTACTCCTGTCTTACATACATGTGCATTAGATTTCACATTGCTTTCATTCTTCTCACCTTCTTGCCTCGCAACAGACAGACATGTGTTATGTTCCAGCTCCAACATATCAAACAGTTTTGATCCACTTTTTTCAAACACCACTTTTGGAAGTTCTCCGGTGGTGGCACGGGAATTGATGACACTGTCGGAGAAAGAGTGAGAAATGCTCAGAAAATGTAATATTTGCACCAGACGAAACATGACTGTTGTACATTATGACAAGTGGAAATAAAGGTATTATATGGCAGTTGTTTGCTCATATTGGATATTGTATGAATACGGAAACAACTTTGAGAGAGAGAAAAAAGTTCAACAACTTTTTCCCCTTCTGGTACCCATCTCACCGTCACGACGCTTATGTATCGTACCGTATTATACATAACTCTCATCGTTCAGAATTTGTACTTAAAGCACTCATATAAATATACTTTAACGATTTGGCTGGCGGCTGTGTAAAGACTTACAAATGTTATTAAATGAAGCATACCCTTTTAAATGGAGAAGTATGTTTACTGCAAAGTGAAAGAACGATGACTTTAGGCTACATCACATCCAAGAAAAAAAAGAAATCTCCTGGCGGCAACCAGCTGCCTATGTGAGTAACCTTAAGGAGGTGTGTAGAAGAGCGTGTATCCAAAGGGAAACAAGTTTCACTGGAATCGCTCTCAGTGAGAAAAAAACTACTTTTAAGTTCGATGACTGCACTTGTATTAGTATCAGTAGTAGTTATTCATCCTAACTTTCTCCTCTTTCTCTGCCTGGGATGGTGATCAGAATTTGGAATAAAGATGAGTTTTCCTCCCAAATGAATTCGTCGTTTTTTATACTCATATTTTGCCACAAAAATTTACACAAGAGATGCAGATGTTTGCCAGCTTACAATATAACTGTAATTATATGAAGATTTGAAATGTGTCTATATTATTTATATGAAGGTGGCCACAATACTTACTATAAGCTGTGGCTTATAACCACAGGATGAATAGCTACAATAGAGCAGTGCTGAAACTCATAGCAAAACTATTTTCCATTCAACTTTTTCTTAAGTATATACAAGGAGTTTTGCCAAAGTGGCTTATGAAAATAATGTTTGAGGGAGTTAAAAACATTTGAGCAGCTTACATTCAATTTTGGGAATATGGAATGAAATATTTTGCTGTTGCTCTGGTGGTATCATGCGAGAAATGCCACAAGACTGATTTAAGTTTGGAGAGAAATGTCGC
>LJIJ01001772.1:0-36685 GCA_001718145.1 Orchesella cincta
ATGAAAATGGTTCGTCTTATTCTAGTATGAATGCAGCTAGGTCTGCTCTTTCCGTTTTATTAGGTAAAGTTGATGGTATTAGTATTGGGGAGCATCCATTAATTGTTCGACTTTTACGAGGCGTGGGGCGCTTGCGACCACCGCTTCCACGTTATCAAACTACATGGGATGTGAGTCAGGTCTTAACATATCTTGAGACGTTAGGTTCTGCGCAGGACTTAAACTTAAAGAACTTGACACTTAAATTGGTATCATTATTAGCTCTTTCAACAGGCCAGAGAGCCCAAACTTTAGCAGCTATCGATATAAACAATATTAAAATTGAAAGTAGTGTAATCAAATGTTATATAACAAAATGTCTAAAAACCTCACGACCTAATGTAGCTCAGCCTTGTTTGATAATTCCTAGAAATTTAGGTAATGAGAAACTATGTGTTTCAACTTTGTTGTTAGAATATTTAGATCGTACGAAAACAAAGCGTAATTGTAACCAACTTTTTGTAAGCTTTACTTCCCCATTTAAACCTGTCTCTACACAAACTATAAGTCGTTGGTTGGTATTGATACTGAAACAGTCAGGCATTGATATATCTGTATACAAGGGCCATTCTTATAGACATGCTGCTACAAGTAAAGCTCATTCTGTTGGAGTGAACACCGATTGTATTTATCGCAGCGCAGGTTGGTCTACTAAGAGTAAGATGTTTGCTAAATTTTATAACCGACCTTTGTCAAATGATTTAAATTTTGCTAATGCTATTTTAGAAAATAAATTGTCATAAACTATTAATGATTATTCGTATTCTATTATTATACTGTTGCAATTACTTCGCACGCTGCATTGCTTTGAACAACTACGGAGTAATCTGAGACCAATAGATGTAGGAAGTAGAAATGCAATTGATGATTACGCCAGCTTCAGCGTAGCTGAAGCGCAGCGTAATCTAGATTGTATGAGACTTCCGGAATCGGAAGGTCTCAGATCCCACCCTTTTTTCCCCACCCTCTTTTTACTTTGTTGCAGGTGCTCAGCTTCTTTGAAACAATGAGGAGTCCTGGTGTGGATGCATGGCTAGGTGGACGAGACACGTGCTAGCAATTTTTTATTTTATGTATTCTTTGAAATTAGTGCTTCTTCCGTTCGCTGTGGTTCCAGCTTACTACGGAGTAATCTGAGACCTTCCGATTCCGGAAGTCTCATACAATCTAAGATTACGCCAGCTTTCAGCGTAGGCTGAAGGCGCGCAGGCGTAATCATTCAATTTATGATCAGCTATGAACCGCAATGGCTGGAGATAAACGATGTTATGTATTTGTTGTTTTGGTTAAAAAAATTAGCTGTTTCCGACCTTCAGCTGGAGATTGCGATATGCTTCTTGACCAGGTTTTGACAATTCTGATGGACTAAATACGTTAAGTGAATTTAGTGGAACACGTTTGAAACGATGATATGATTCTAATCGTCTTGATAGACAATTTTATATCGATCTGCCACTTACTCATCATTCATATAATACATTTTGCAATTATAAATTTGTTTTGCAGTGTCCTTTTAAATATTCACACCATTTAGTAGGTAGCTGATAAGTCTTTTTGGAGATTTGTTGGTTTTTATGCTTTGTAGAGCACAGTGAGACTTATTGGTGATTATTATTGGAGACAGTCTCCATTTCAAGAGGATGTGTTAGTAATTTGAAGCTGCTACGACAAATTGAACAACCATAAGCTGACAATAACGCTTTAGTGCACATGCACATGAACAAACATTTCTCAGAAGAAATAAAGAAATGCATTAAATTTTACGACCTAGGAGTTGTCTGACGCAGACGTCGAAAGCCCAAACGGCAAATCGTCTGTAAAAGAAATTTTACCAGCATGACGAATTAAACTGTGATGCATTCCAATTTGTTGGATGGCTTTACTTGCCTATGTACCTATTAATGTCTTCAGCTACATATTAAGAAGACTTCTACATCTTGAAATGCATTATTATGAATTTAGGATAATTATTGTTTATGTACGATATTATTAATACTTTCGAGTTGGTTGATTTCATAAAATCCCTACTTAATTTTAACATCTTACGTTTAGTTCTTGTCAATTCTTATCCGCTTCAAGCTTTATATTATGAAATTCATGCTCATACTTATAGGAAGCTGTGGAAAATTTTTTGTGTATCTGGGTATCTAGGATACTGGGAAATGTTGGCTCCACCAAAGGCGGGTCAGAATTTCACCAAGAAATCGGAGGGGGCGGGGGCTGCAATGAGAAGAAGGAGAAAGGGAAGTTTAATTTAAAAAATTAAGTAAAACGAAAAATATGTCGTAAATAAACTCTTCTACAATAAAAGGTGTAATATGGCACTTTTATAACATGCTTTGAAAATTTGAAATTTTTGAAACATTAAAACAAAAGTATGCAGTGAAAGCAATATTGTGGGAATTAGTTATCATCAAATGGTCTACATTTAGCCACAATATCTTTTCATTCAGTGAGGGACATTATTTGTCAGTGTATTCTGATTTTTTTTGAAAATTTCCGTAAGTATTTTTGAAACTTTCGCACAGTGTTTCCTATTTCTTTTTAAAATTGCAATCAATGTCCTCTTTCTTAAAAACCTGTAGTCATTAAAAAAATACGTTTTATGATCTAATGAGAAGTTTTTATCATAAAAAAATTTGATAAAATCTGCACCGGAAGTTTTTCCGGTTTCAGGATACCGAGAAGAAAAAGTTTTTTCCACCAGCTTTAGAGGATGCCATGCAATTTTTGCGGGTGTATGCTTTTTATAGACGAATATTCGTTCGCTGTTCTCCTGTCAGTCTCTCGATTCGCGATGAATGACTATAGTACATATCAATCTTAGATATGTATACGAAGGAATAAAGCAATGCTGTAAGACAGTGCTTGGAGACAGTGTCACCAAACTGCATAATACACGGGTGCAAGCATTAGATGTACAATAGAATAGAGTTCAAATATTCACGTATCCTCAAACGTTATATTAAAACCAAATGTTGGAAGTGTGGGTTTTCTGAATGGATGAACACGATTCATATCTTGAGGAGCAATTAACACGATCTTCTTGGCTTGTTTGCTTCCATGGCTCACAGTGTACAGACGTGCATTTTTCATTAGTGTCTCTAAAACAACCTGAAAGTGCCAATATTAAAATGGCTAAGATACTGGAAGTGGGTGATAGGGAAGTACCAATCAACAGAAGTCTTCTCTCTGCTACCCCATCATCAGTGTCCACGGATGTTATTCCCCCAACTCCGGAAACGGAAAATAATACAGCAACGGAAAAAAATCCAGAAAGTCAAAAAGACAAGAGTAAGCAGATTTCTGATGAGGAAACTCCAACATCTACGTCTTCTGCTGCTAGTGCCAGTGGACTTAAAAGGGGGGTGACGTGCGACAGTCATCCCTCTCGTAAGAAAGCCAAGGTATGCTCAGCAGCTGCGCCTTTGGTTGGGCCCCGAGAAGGGGAAACCCCCAACATGATCCAAGATAACTCTGTTGTAGTCAAAACAGAGCCACCAGAAGATGAAATCGCAGATGATGAAGCTGAATTTGAAAACTTAGCAAATGTTGTAATCACAACAACTGCCAGTGGAGAAGAAAATGCTCCAACTGATGAAAATGAATTAGTAAACTTAGCAAATGTTGTACTCACAACTGCTGCCAGTGGAGAAGAAAATGCACCAACTGATGAAGGTGAATTTGAAAACGTAGCAAATGTTGTAATCACAACTGCTACCAGGGAGAAGAAAATGCACCAACTGATGAAGGTGAATTTGAAAACGTAGCAAATGTTGTAATCACAACTGCTACCAGTGAAGAAGAAAATGCGCCAACTGATGAAACAAATGGAAATGGGTTGGAAATTCCACCTACCAATGGCAGTGATAAGAATAGCGGATCCCAATCCGCTTCAAGAAACCCAAATATTTTTATTTACAACACTCGTTCCAAATCAAAATCTACAAAGTTATCAGACAACTCTGAGAATCCGTGCGGTTCGTCAACTGGTAATGCACCGACCATTGAAAGCCCAGTTGCTTCCACCAGCTTCCAAAGAAATGTCGAAGACCCGCAGACCAGCAGCGCAGGTGCCACGAATGGCAGTTTTGACGTGGATTGTTATTTAAAGGTACACAACTTTTTACTCTTTTACTAATCTAATAAATATCACATATTAATGATCACCCCTTTTTCCTAACAGAGGATTCAAAAGAATTACTTGGATCAGGACAGTACCAATGTTTGGAGTTGGGATCTAACATTCAAGAGCATGAAGATGATGGAGATGATGGATAGAGAGAACCACCTTACAACCAACCCGGATCTTTTAAATACGTGCATGGAGAACACGTACTATTTACGTCGTAATGAAGTCGTTCTAAGAGAGATGACAATCACTGAGGCAGTCATGTATTTCCCCGGACTGAAGTTGTATGAACAGGTACAGAAAAATTGATAATGATGCCGTCCCAATGTTTTAGCTTCGGAAAACATTAGGAAAAGTTAATAATTCAATATAACAATAAGTACGATTTCACTACCCCAGATTCAAAAGGAGTTTGGCCGCTGTAAAGGCGTGTTACTTGTGAAGAAGTTTGAAAATGCACTTCTATCTAAACTTTCTAAACAGGGAGGTTGGAAGTATCGTTGTACCCATAAGCATGCTTGGTGTGTGTGGGCGAAAAAAATCATGAACAGCGATAAAATTGAGAAGGGTAAGCGCACATGCATGTTTCTCTTACCATGAGCTTTTGATGTAGCGAATATGTGATATTGAGAAAGGTGAAAGCTGATAAAACCACGTTTGATTTTATGTTAATAGATGAAAAGTTAGCATCCCTGGTTCTATACATTTGTTGCAAAACGGATAGCACAGGGGCTCTTAACATTTTGAACTTTAATGGAAAGGGTGATGTGATTGTAAGTAACGAGAAAAGCATTTCATGTATGCATTGGTATTGAATATCGTATACATATATTGGGCAGAACTTGACTTACTTTCTCTCTTACGTTTGTAGGATGGAATGGAATCATTATCACCAGGACAGAAAAATAATCTGAAGGTAGAGCGCCTCCAGCCCTGCATTCAATTAGCTGGGGGTCTGAAGAGCATTTTTGACAATTGCTCCGTCGTTTGCGAGAAGCAGACGGTTCTATCAAATGTTTCATTTGTGGAGGCATTCTTTGCTGTGTACTACTTATTTTATTGTTTCAATATGGAGTACACAGGCTTTGACAAAAAGTTGTTTGAGAATTTCGACACAATTTCAGCACGTTTTTGAATCCTCTTCTTACTGTGTTGTTGAGTATTTGATTCTGAAAATTAGAAGATCGTCGTTGGAAGGAATATTAATAGGTAGGTTGTAGAATTCAATAAGTATGAGCCAGTTAAATTGTTATGACTTGCTCTATTTTAAGACAACTTATGTACATATTTCATATATAATTATTAGTTCGCAAACCAATTTGGTAGTTTGATTATAAATTAACGTTATGATACAATTAACCTACTTTTTAGTACGGGGTGTTCTTATGGATGAATGTATGTAAATGTTTCTGAGTAGTAGATCATAGGCTTTTTAAAAACTTTGTTTACAAACACGATAGGCATACATTATGCAAGTAAGGAATTCCAATTAAATAGCTCTTGGCTTTAAAGAACTTTTCTTATGTTGTAAGGAATCTAGTAGTGTTGAGATATTTATACGTGTTATATCTCTCGTGTTTAAACTTAACGTATTTTATGTATCATGGACAAACATTATATTTGAAAATTGGTTACACATAAACCTTAATAATGAGTAGTGGTCATCTAAAAATGTAGGAATTGATAAGCTCATGAGTATCAATCTAGCTATTATAATTAATTAGTAGTTTTTAGTTTTTTTTCCTTTAATTAGTTAAACAAGTGGGTTTTAGAATTACATGAACTTAGGTATCTATGTTTTAAATGGGATTTATCCCAACTGGATTAGCAAATTATTGATAATATGCTATAAAATTAATAATTACTATTAAGTTTACATAAATACTATCAGTAAGTCGATCTAACCGGTCTACTGTGAAGGTTATAGTTTTTGTCAATAGAAAATTCTTGAGGTTACGTCATGAATAAAGAATGTAATTTACTAATTATTACTGTCCAAAGTTTTAAATCAGAATGGATTTCATTTGCATCTTACACTATAATGCATATCATTATTTGAAGGAAAGAAATCGTAAATGCTATAGAGTGGCTTTTTAGAATAAACAAAACATCACGCACGGTACCCATAAACCATAGCTCAAGCTCAGCTCATATATACAATCCTGCCAAGAAAGAAATAGACAAAGTACACCATTCCATTTCTTTCGCCAACACTCCTTCTCCTCATTCTTCATATCAATAAGCTCTTTTTAGTATGCATATTGTAATGACAGCAAAAATGGCTTAAAATTCTTGAAATTGCAGCTGGCTTTACTGGAAATGCAGTTGGAATGACAAATTGTATTGCGTATCAAATAACAATAACACTTTTGGTTGGATACATTTTAGTGCATTGATACTATAACACGGCTAACTCTTCGGTGTTAATGAGGTACCCTAACGTTGGAGACACTGGTTGTGGTTGCATCTCATATTGAATTTGTAACAGAGTGTTCCACTACGGTAATAGTTCGCTGGCTAAGGCTGCAACTGGAACACTTTACATTTCTGATATTTTAATATTCTGTCATACATAGGAGAGAAATATCAAATGACTTGATAGATGATTTTGTGATATTCTGTTCGTTAAGCCTACTTTAGATTTTGCCCTTGGTGTAATTCACAAGTAGAGAAATGCAGTGCAACTAGCCCTTGAAGTTGTAGTAAAATCCTTTTCAGTTGGTTGGGGTTTTAGAATTTGTTGATTGTTTTGAAGCTTTGGTTTGTACGGTACATTTTGTGGATAACTATCTATATTATCATTTCAACCAAACAATATCTGCGAACTAGATGTGGGGAAAGTGCTTTAAAGGAATTCGGCGACGCAAGGGGATGATCCCGTTTCAAAGTAGTAGTCAAGACAATCAGGAGGGACCTTCTCCCAAGACCATGCGACTGGAGGATCCCCACCAATCAACAGAAACGTCAGAGGTTTCTCTTTTGGACGAAAACATGGAGGTGGATGAGGAGGTCACAAGATCAGTTGTTTTTGCCACCTTCCCAGAAGCTGGTATTGGTTGTGGTGCTGCTGGGAATGCAATTTCCAAGACGCGTGGTGAAGGACAAATAGGATCCAGTTCAGCAACGGAAACACAGCCTTGGGAGTTGTACGTTCGGGTACGTACCATATTTAAAATGGATTGAATGAGTGATAACCTACGTTTGAATTGGAGATTGATCTTCAATTCTTTCCTTAAACTCATTTTATAGCAAAATAGTAAGATGCGCAAATTTGTCAGCCATCCGGTACGAGAGGGTTTGAGGATGATGGGGGAGGAATCTATGAACCCAAAGTTTCCTAAGACAAGCATTGTAGCAGAGTGTATGGAGAAAACATTTCCGGTTCGCCAGAAGGATATCTCCACCAATGAGCTGTCTCCCAGGCGGGCTATTGACCTTTACCCAGGTCTTCAGGATTATGAAGAGGTGGGAAATGATATTTATAACTACTATTCACAGAATGAACACCTGCTTTCAAGTGAATTTGCATAATCTTGTCATTTGCATGTCTTCTACCAGCTCCGAAAGGAATTTGGGAGAGTGGCGGGCAAAGACGTGGACATTTTCGAACAAAAGGTCGGTATCATGCTTGAAAGGTACTGCTATGGGGCACTAGCCCTCCAAAACAAGCTTTGTTCCACTCATCAGGAGTGTCGTGATGCTCGTCGCATACTTGAGAACAATGAGGAAAGAGCAGGTAATGTGCATATTGGTATTTTCGTTCTATTCAAAAGCTGGATGATTACCATTCATTCATTACAAATGATTACCATCGTTTGCTATGAATGCTATCACTGGATTGCATTTCCTGCATTTCAGATAACAAGTTTTCCGCATCCCTCGTTGTCTTTTGTTGCTCAGAAAGTGATGGAAAGTGGACCAATGTTCTCTTCAAGAAACATCAGGTAAATACAACGGAACCATGTCATATACATTGGATCACCAATTTCATGTAGGAATCATAATTCTGACTAATTATGTATTTATTCCATGCTTTTGCATTCTTTAGGAGGAAGAACAGTCTGGGGATGTGAATTATAGCCGTATAGCTGTCCGTGGAAACTTGTTCGAAGATTATTGTTCAGATGTGGTTTTGAAAGAAAAGAGAGTGATGACTCCATCCACGTTCTATCAAACTTTCTTAGCTTGTTATTACTTAAATCTTGTGTTACACATTGATGTGGATAATGAAGTACTAGAGAATATTTTTCTACCGCTTCTCCACATCCTCATGAGGTGTCCTGATGTCAAAAAGGAAATCTACGAGATGATGGAGGACTTAGTGTTGTGAGAACAATAGAATACTTTCTATGGTTGATTACAGAAAAAGCTTTAAATACGATTAGTCATTTATTGTGAACTTTAAAAGTTGCATTCTTTACCAGTCACTAGGTTTTAAATAAATCTGTGTCAGGAAGCACGTCTATGTTGAACCATTTAAAGTCTTTTGTTACTAGACACATTGGTAGAATCGGAGAAGTATCCTATTATATCGTCTTATTTGCATTTTCTGCTGTTTTCCAATCTAGTCTCAGACATCGTTTGTCAGGATAACAGTGAATGGCTACTTGGTTATCCAGCAAGCGGTTCTTGTTCTGACTTGCATTGCTTTACTTGGATACATGAGTAATTTTTAGACAGTTTGTGGACATCAAGTTAAAAAAATATAGGGATGCACTCAAATGGAAACGGTGTTGAATAGCATTTTAAGCTAGGAGTGGAGTAGTATCAAGAGGGAACAGGTATTTGCATACATCAACCATATGAAAAACGGAAGGTAGAAAATAGAACACAGCCAGTTAAAAACGGTTCTCTCAAAAAGTTTTCCTTGCACCAACTCTCATAACTCAGAAGTCAGTCAAACTCTACTTCTCTAAAACACAACATGTTTCTTCCAAGGCTGTGCAAAGTTATTTTAAAGAACGACGAATAAAATTGAAAAAATCCCTAATCATTTACTTTTTAAGAGTTTTTAACTACCTTCTGAAGAAGGATACGTTCCTGGAAATCTTTTTTTAACGTGAAATCAAATAGTGACAAGGAATACAATGGACGTCTACGACTTTGATGAGGCTGACGAGGTTGTAGTAGCACATTCAAGCTACCATAAGAAACTTTCCCCAGAGAAATACCTGGCAGTAAGAGAGTATTATTTAACACACGATTCCGTCCATTTTCGATCGTTCCAGTTTCTAGTGAAAAGATGTTCTCTGGTTTCTCATACATACTCTAACGATAAAACCACCTTTTTATTTACAGAGGGCCAGTAACACTCCCTTCAAAAATATCCAGCAGGTCATTGCAAAAATTCGAGAAATTCAGGAAAAGTGCGCCCGAGGTTTTCATGAGAAGGATGCCGAAAGACTGTCAAAGCTGATGCAGTACACCTTCCAATTCCGGCAACATGAAATCTTAAATAATGATTTGAGTGTAGGTAACACCATTAGGAACTACCCATGTCTAAAATGCTGGAAGCTGGTAAGTATGAAAATCTAAAACCTTTAAGGTGTAATCGTCAAAAGCATTGAACTTTATCTTTGACTAGAAATGTAAGAGGGTTGTTCCTTTGTTGATTCAGTTGCAGGAAGAATTCGAGCGGGTGACACGAAAAAGCTTTATAAAGTTTGAGTTTGAATTAAACCAGGTGATGGAAAAGCTCTACAAACAGCGGAAAACCAGGAATGCCCAGATTTCAAATGATGGCTGGAGTGAAAAGGCCGTCGCTCGTATTAAGAATTTGGATTCTGAAACCCGTCACATCTCCGAGGGCGAATCAGCTTATAGAAAGTCAGCAAAAATGGTTGTGTTTATCTCCGACCATTTTTCAGGGCAGTGGATCAACAATCTCGTCAAAATAGAGGTAAGTTACATAGTTGTAAAGAAGCTTTGAAATTATACAACATCCGATACTTGCATAATGTGTAATCATAACGTGCTGGACTTGAAAATTTGTTAACAAATTCGTGTGTTGTATTATTATAGGACAGCCTTGAACATAGGAACCTACGCAGACTCCATCCCACCATTGTGATCAAAAAGGATATTCTAGAGAAGGGTTGCGCAACTGTCTACACGGAACGAGTTAGGGTTATGCAAGATTTAAACTTCTTAGAGGCTGTCTTAGCTTGCTATTTTTTACACTACATTTTCAACTTGGAATATACCAATTGTGACAAAGCATTTTTCCTTAAGTTGGATGCAATTTTAAAATTAATTTAAACCTTCTACGCCTGCCCAATAGAGTATGAGGGTGTTTTGTAAGGTGTTAAAAATTTGAATATGATCCTGATTCAAATATTATATACTTAGTTAGTTTGATAATTTAGAATAGTTCAAAAAGTGTATCCGGTGAATTTTATCGTCAATTAGCAATTATTAGTTTTATATTTTTAACAAGAATGAATTTACAAGATAAACAGGGTGGTAGCCATTTTTGCTAGAATAAGTTTGGTTTTATGAAATAGTCATAGTTAGTTTGAAGCTAAATTTTTATACTGTCATAGTGTTATTATGGTTATTACGATGAACTTCTTTAGGTGTACTGCAAGTATTTTATAGTTTAACGATATTTATGCAGAATAGAAATAGGAGATATTAGAAGTATAATGCATTTCCGTTCAGGTTAGGACTCCATATAGGTTACTTTTCCAATAATGTATTTATTTTTTCTCTCTTGTTCCACTTGCAAGTTTGATATTGTACATGTCAATGATATTGGAACTAGTGTCATTTGCGTACCTAATTTGTTTTTACTCTGCAAATAGCAAAGTATTGGTTGTAGAGTTTTGGTATGATACTTCATATATTGCTTGGCTTTTAAACGAAATAAAGCCCGTTATTTCGTACGCTGTTTAATACTTACTGAATTTTTAGCTGTTTTTCAACTGTAGTTGGATTAATTTATTTGCATAAATGGGTCGAGAAAGGGACAGCGCACAATCATAGCTGCATTTACATTCTTATACATTTTGGACTGGATTTGGATGCCACCTTCCTCGTTTCTTATGCTTGTTTATGCATGCCAGTCTGCATCAATGCATCTTTGTTTGCATCAACGTAGGAACGGTTTTGTTTATGCCATTTTCCAAAGTCCATTTTAGTATTTTATCCGATTCGTCATTTACAAACTATTGCTATGGTGTAGATTATTACGTATGAAACTGCAAATGAAGCCAAAAAACAACACCCCAAGACATCACCAGTATCAAATTGCTTGATTTTCATAAACATTTATTGCTCAACCTCTTCGCTTTAACAGTTTTGACAGAAGGTTTTTGTTTCCATAAAGAAAAACTCTTTTTGTTTTTTCTTTTACATTTATTAAGTTACTAAATATATTCTTTGAATGTATTTCTTAAGTCTAACTTGTCAGTTTTCATAGTATGAGTTGATTTTTCCTCTCTTCTTTACATCAATTAACAAAAAGAAAAGTTATTTCGTGCGGCTCTCCCAACTTAATAGATACTCATGCTAAATCTATTAAAACAGAGTTAACATACACACTTCTGTAAATATTTATCATATATATGTATACATATATATTGTATGCGCATTATATTACAAACAACGTGAGTAAAGATCAGTACAGAAATACATTGTTTTTAAATTAAATATTTTCCCTATTTCTTTCGTTCTTTCTCTTATATCACTTCAAGTTACACCGGGACAATTAATTAATATATGCAGACATATATATAACCGTTTTTTCTTTGAGTTACACACTTTAATTTTTCTTTCACGTACCTAGAAGATTGGATGAGAACGGCTTTTTCTAAAGTATTAACGGTATACATGTACATGTACATTATACAAGATAAAATCAATCGTATAACAGATTTCATTTGAAAAAGCACAAATTTTCGGCCCATGTTTTCATTATTCCTCTCAATAATTGTTAATACTGGCAAAAAATACAGTGAGACTGTGTGAGTTTCCTTTTTCAGAGGGGAGATGACGTGGGACATGGTTTTTTTTTATACAAAATCATCATCTTCTAACACGGTCATAAGGAAGGTAGAGAAACTCATCGTTATATAATATGCGCTACTGATCAACTGGATTCTTAGATAGATCTACTTCTTATGCTATTACTCACTCTGCTCTGTTACATAAAAGCAGCCCCAACAGTTTATTATTTAGTTAGTAAGGCACTCGTCACAAGTTTGTCGTGTGTCAAGTTCGAAATAGAGAAAACAAGAGAAAATCCTTCCTCATCAATCTTTTCCAAATGCTCTCATTTTTGTGCCCTTCTTTTAGCGTGTTAGTTCGAAAATTGGAGCTAACAAGCTATCATATCCTATCATATCATCAATCCAAGTCCAAGTCCTGAGCTTCTGGTTATACCCAGTCCAGTCCAGTTCCAAAAAGCTAGCTACACTCTCAATTCTACACACTATCTGGATAAAGCTGCCCTTTGGAGGATATTATATTATCCATCAGCTTGGAATTCCACCAAGCGCCCAAAAAGTCGTTGAGCTCCATACCACCTATTTTCTAAACGTTGCTCACAATATTCGTCACAAGGCCAACGCCAAGCTTATATCCAATCATGCTAACTATTGAATATTAACGGTAACCATTTAATATTACGTTTTCCTTCCCACCACCATCATACAATCCTATACAACCTTGTGTATATTTTCGGTGATTATCTCCCACAGCACAGCAGTCAAAAGTCGGATACTCTTGTAATTAGCTAGCTGAGCCCGCACACTATTTAACAACCTCGATGTTTAATACAACTCATTAAACTGACAACTAATCATAATCTCGTTCTACTCCCCAAGCCCTACTAATTACAAAAGTAAGCATTGAGAAAACAACCAACATCTTTTTTAAATTCCTAATACGAAATAAATGCACTCCATATATATCAATCTACAATTTTGCCAAAAAATTGTACAGATGGATTTTGTTTAACAAAAATTGTGTAAAAAATAACAAACAAAAAAATGGTCATTAAATGTGCTACTTTATAAAAAAAAGTAACGAACTAATTTGGTACTCATTTAAGTACATGGAAATAACAACCTTGACAATTGAACGTGGTCTTCTCCCTTCTTAGTTTACTATAGAGACGTTATTCAGTCAGTCTTACATCTTCTACAACAACTGACAACTTTCATACCCACTCACACTCGCATCAAGTACATCCTCTCTACATAAAACAAAGAAATTTCTAAAAAAAACATCAATTATCGTAAGATAATATTCTCATTCATTCAACCACATCAGTTCCTGGTTTGGTTACAGATACACTTTACCATGATGGTACATATTTTACGTATATATGTAAACCTAGTTCAAAATATTATGTAGAAAGTTATCACAATTAGTTTTTCCTAAAAATTTATTTAGGACGACAATTCCCACTGCCACTCCATCTTGTTATATAACTAATACGTATATAACAACAAAAAAATGCCGCTGCCAGTAGTACTCCTAGTTTAGTAGTAGTAGAAGGTAGGTAGTTGTACAATGATTTTAGTTTCTGTTTTCTCCTCCTCCATTTGAGATATGAGATGAGATGAGATAAGTAGCGTAACAGGTTATACGCTCCTGTGGCGTGGGGAAAAGAGTGAGAGAGAAAAGAAGAGAGTTGGCAAACTCCAATTTGGATTAGGATTTACTTTACTCCTTTTTACTCTCATCTTTTGATTTATCCCTACGACCATGGTGGTTGTTGGAGTGACTCATTCCATTCTCGGAGCTGGTTGTACTTGTGGAAGGTTGAGAGGGATTTCTCGGTACGAGAACCACATTACCATCAGCCGCATGCTGGATATTGTAGCCGTACGGACTGTACGGATTTCCGTCAGTCTCTCTTAAAGCCTGGAATATGAAAATTGTTAATTGTTTTATAATGCCCCTATTTTTGATAAGAACATACATGGTTGATGGTTGTTTGACTGAGCCACTTACTTGAGTAACTGTTCTACACAACAAATTGTAGCGTTCTTTAAGCTCAGTTCGTCTGCTTAAAAGCCCTTGTTGTTCCCTCATTAACGATTGCTTCCTCTCTCGAATTCTGGAGACCTCATCTGCCAACTGGAGAATTTGGTCTAGCTTTCGTTTTCTGCAGTTCTGAGCAGCAACCTGAAGTGGAAGTTAGATATTGATTAAATAAATGTGCTGACTAGAATGAATGGAATGAGTTTTGAATTCACGATTGATTCAAGTGTGTTAGTCTCACCTTGTTTTTACCCCTGCGACGAATATCACGAATCAAGGACAACTGCGACTCGGACAAGTCATACTTTGAGAGACGCTCGTTAAACTCATCCATGGGTAGGTTGATAATGTCCTCGGTTGTAATGGGAATACTCATGGCCCTCGCCTTCTTCTCATCCCGCGTGAGTGACTCGTCTGCTTTAAAGTACTTGATCACTATTTGATTCAGTACAATAGAACAGTGTTGGAAAATACATTAAGCTTGAAGCAGATCTACCACGGGGAACCAAACAGTCCCCCACTCATAGGTCCCATTTTAGTCAAGCACTGCAAAGCAATGAGTTTCTGCCACCACCCCAAAAAGCTTATCAATGAATAACTTACTCTTTTGCTTCTCTTTCTGAGCAGGTTTCGCCGTTTTCATAAGTGGATTATCGGGATGTGTTGGTGCGAGGGAGTACGTATGGTTTGATTGCAAGGGATCCACTCCCCCAGATCCAAGAGAGCGTTGTCCATTGTAGCGTCCAAAATCCGTACCACAACTATACTTATCCAAGTCCATGGAGGAACCTTGCGACGTGCTACCTGCTTGTGGGTACGGCAGGTGAGATGGGAGAGGATAAGGGTGACTACTTTGCTCTTGCTGGAAGCGCTTCCCAAACATGTGGTGTTTCTTTTGGGCAACAGGTCCTCCGGGTACTCGACTCCCATCTTTGTAGTAATCATAGCCTCCCAACTTTCCTCTGTGCAAGTTACAATCCAATTATTCATACACTTTCCATTTCCATTACAAGAAGCCGAGAATTTAATTCCAGCTTACCTAGAGTAATCCATCGAGTAAGGGGACAAATCATGAGGACCATGAGGATGAGAGTCTGCATCCACCCATTCGTTGTCAGACATCGGTGGGTCAGTCATAGGTGGAACCCTCTCAGAGCCCATCGAGCTCACTGCGCTGTCGCTAGAAGCCTCCATACGATCTTCTGTTGAGGCTGCTCCACCAGTCGCTCCCAAAACAGAGCAAGCTGCTGACGTCCCATTGTGAGAAACACTTGGGGGAGCACCTACCGTCGTCAGATTAGAGGAGGGAACGCCATTCTCCATAACGCGCATCGTATACATACCTACAACCAGTTTCAAAATTTTTTTATGTACTTGTACCCCAAACCAAAGTTTAGAGCTCAACATCTCAATATCAGACGGCAAGTATGAACATGAATTTTGTCATTGCCATTTATGTTTGTATTTGCACATCAAAATTCATTAAATGTTGGGGTAATGCGATTTGACTAATTTCCACTTGTTTCATTTATTTGCAAATTCTTCCATGCCGCAAGCATATTCCTTTTATTTCAGCATACTATCATCATCCACGTCAACTCAACCCAAAGTTTATACAAATTGGTGCCTTTTCACAATATTATTTTTTCAGGGAATTTCCATCTCTCAACAGACTTTTCAACTCAAGGAAGCGCAAAAGATATCCTTTTTATTTTTCAGGGACAAGTGTTTGTTATCCCACCACCTTGGTAAAAAAAAGAATATAAGCCTCATTATCTCGAAACTCTTGCGACAACAAAAGTACATATAATCAGCATTGGATTTTTATAACCTTGAGGACTCCAAGCACTACTGACATGTAGTGGTGGTGCTGGTGGTGGATTCGAGTTAATAAGTTACCAAAATAGACATGACTTCCAAATTACGGAGAAACAGCGAAAAAAAATCCCTTCTCTCACTCTCTAGTTGATCAAGCTCATCAAGTAGAGTACGACTACAAATTGGAATGTCCAAACTTAATGCAAATCTCCAATTACAATGAGCATTTTAAGCATTTAATTCATCGTCCTCAGAACTCTCTTCTATATGCAAATACCCAGTGCTAAAACTACGTTGCTTTTGAGCGTGTCTTGATAAAAATACAAGTAGCACGATTGGGCAATCATTCCCAATTCATTCATTCATTGTTCAATGGACTGAGCTAAAGAGGAAACAAAAAATGCAAATCTACCTACATCCCCACTAGAAGCCAAACGACAAGACGTAAAAATGTAATTTTTGTTCACGCGTTTGTTTGTCTGAGTATCGTGTTCCTTAATTACTTTTGGTTGTCTCTTGTTCAGCACGCAGACACGTAATACTCCGCTCAAGCTTAGAGCCATCCATCTCGTTATACAACGAGTGTAAACCTTATAATGGTGAGATTTGCTAAGCTGAGCTGATCGTGCAAAACTCTATTACGCATATTATAACAAGTAAAGGTAAAGGTAATCCTTTACAAGATTCCTTGCAACCATTTGACAATGCGTCTGAACGAACATCATGAATGCTAAAAAAAGTAAGTCTTTCATCATTTTCTTTTCTGTTGAATGCGATGGGGATGTGACAGGAGAGGGATTTGTGCACAACAAAACTAACGTGAGTTTTCTTATGCACTCACAGCTCACAACAACACAATCAGCTTTCAATGCATGATATATGTGACAAAAAAAATGGCAAGAGCATTCATTTCATGATCAAGAAGGGAAATAATATGGTGTTGTGGAGGCTTGCATTGTTGAGCAAAACTGACCTTCACTCATGGCCATGTCCATCAGCTGTAACTCATCATCGTTGAGAATTGATGAGAGATTGAAACCATCCGCGGCAGACGTCTGGTTTGCCATTTCATTTGTTGAATTCTGTAATTACACATAACGACATGTTGTATTTAGCCAAAAATTATTATCATCATTAAATCCAGGCAGAAAAAAGTGACAAAAGACTCAAATCAAAATCGTCGCGTTTTACTTTGCAAAAAACGTAAGCTTTTAATTTCATCATAATTATTAACATCATCATCATCCCTTCTTCCTCCATTCAATGAGTCATGGACTTACTTGGTAGTACAGCATATCATGAGAGGGATCCATCATCTTGTAGTGACTACTAGGATCAATCATGGGCTCACTGCTGTTTGTCAAGTGCATTGAGGAAGCCACAGCAGAGCCCAGGTTCGAGGATGCTCCTGAAAATTCACAAAATTATAAAAACTTCTATAAAAGTCTATACTTCCGGCTACTATTAGTGTGTCAATATCTTTAACCATTACAAATTCAAATACTATGAAAATTGTCAACCATTTTCAGGATGTTGCCTTTAACCATGCGCATGCGTACGAAACAAAGGGAAGCCAACGCATTTATCTATAACAGTTCAATGACTACCCCATTCGAGCCTATCACAAATGGTGTGAATGCACGGTTGAGCAGTTTTTAAAAGTAGTATATCGCACTGGCGGCACGGATTACTAGCGACTCGATTCTTGATCCAATGTTTAATTCATAAATAATCCAAAGCATCGTTTTTTATATATTTTTTCTTGCCTTTGCATGAAATAAATGAAATATGGGGTATGAAATGAGCCAGCAGCCTTTTTATACCTCTCGTTCCGAATTGACATGGAACGAATCAATTACGATTACGTGGCGACATGCTCCATCCAACAAACCTTTCTCAAAACTGTATTCTCGCTTCCTACATAATAAAAAACCATTCAAACTCATTGTCCGACGACAACGACGATACTTGACTTGAAATATTTTTTTTTATCAAGGACTCTCTACCCTATTCCCTTGTCTCTTTCCCTTCCCCTTCCAATTCTTCATTTGATGGTGTTCATGCTCACTCATATAGTACGCGTGGTAGTGACAATAAGCACTTCAAAGATAGAAAGAGGAAGCAAAATTCATTTTACTTCTGCTTCGCTTTTTCCCAACAGCCCAGCCTTGCCTGTTTTTTAATCAAGAACTGAACTCTTCTTGTGATGCAGATGATACGATGGTCATGTCATAGTCACGATGGATAGCGGATGTGGTAGTGTGAATGTGACAAAAACAGACAACTCCGACTCACATATTTCGGCATTTTAACATTTTAGTATATATCTAGCACAACTACTTTATCGGCTAGTCATCCTCTTTCCACAAAGTTGAAAGTTTCCTGTGAGGATTATACCAGCTAACCACACGTAAACTAAGTTTGTACTAAACTCGCCATGCAAAAAGATCATTGTTCTAGCTAACAGGCGCAAAAAATATTAATAGTCATTTGCCATATTGGCATTGATCGATAGATGCTATGCTGCGTGCATCACGTACAACTTACTATGTGCTAAACTGCATGGTTATTTTTTCATGCTACAGATGAGCAGATGTCAGATGCAGAGAACAACACGATGGCTTCCGGTTCTTAGGTTTAAAATATTCTTACCCATTCCAACGTTCCCATATGGTCCAGTGGAGTTTAACTCGGGTGGGGCAAGTGTTGCATTCTGGAGGAGTACGCTTCTCGCCGTATCCGTGCTGTAGGGGGTTGTTGGTGGTACCCCCGACCCGAAGTGAGGGGGATGCATGGAATGGTGAAGAGGGGTGGGGGCATGAGGATGATGGTGATGATGGTGGTGAGGATGATAAGGGTGGGGAGCAAAATGATGAGGAATTGGTTGATGTAAACCGGCTCCACTGGGGTCATGAGATGAGGACTGGAGACTCAGGAGATTGGCCAAGTCCTGCCAACGCTGTTCCATACTCCCACCACGCAGAAGCCCAGGCATTCTTGCGTGTACCTAAAAGATTAATTTTATTTTAATACTTCGTTTTGCATGACTCAAAATAATTAATGGTACTTTTAAAGCAAATTCAAGCTGCAAGCCAGGCCATGGGCATCTATCTTCCTTCAACCTAATTTCATGAACAATTACTTTCTCTCCATTGAAGAAACAACATTAAGAGCCAGTTTGCAATTTTCATTTGTTTTGTGTCAAACTGGAAACGTCAAAACAATAAACTGCAGATCAATAGAGCAGAAAAATATGTCATTGTTATTGTATGCTGATTGCCGTTTCGCAATCCCAACACATCAATTATGCACCAGCGTGATGTGATTGACAGGAGGATTATCATGATTTGTGTGTCGATTCCGATCCTACCTGAAGACTAAATGTAGCAACAGAACTCACACCAAGTTGGATTGAATACGGCCGATGAGCCAGTTCTCATTTAATTAGTGAGCTAATCTCCACCAGCCAACCTATTTCAATGACATCACACCATTCCACCATCCCATTTTCTTTTCTCTGGGGGACTAATTAGCATGTTGTGGTAAAACTATGTATATTAGCCTGGCATCATCATCTCACAAAACAATGTGAATGAGATGGAGCCACAAATCAAAGTAATTGATGTGACTTATTCAAGTGAAACGGTACAAAAATGAGAACAAGAAGCAGCAGCTCGGCAACTGCAGCTCTAACCCTTTCTCTCCTTTCTTGTGCTTCAACCCTCACCACCTCAAATCAATGTACTGTTATCCCAGCTACCTGCCATGCCACTGCACATTGCACTGCTAACCCAACCAATTTGTATGAGAGGGAAGGAGTGACAAAAGTAAATGTCAAGATTGACAAAATGCCAATCGCTCATCATCATTATCATCACACCATTGACAAAATGGAATCATTATCTTTATTATTGTGTAGCTTGGCTCACAATACAAAAACCTAAATAGCTTAGCGCTCTCCTATCAAATCAAATCAAATCAATAGAAAGATCAGACGAGACCACCAACATTTTTGTCTTTCTTTTTATTTAGGACAGTTGATCAATCTGTCTTCCCATTTCACTCCGTCAGACCAGCAATCAATATCAACATCAACCAAAGAAAGATACCGATGGAGGTGGATTGGCAGTTGCAAAAAAAATATGTGAGCAAGTGACAAAACATTTTTTTGTATTCAATCACGACATTACAACTGTCATCAACATCGACAGCGATTTAAAATAGACGAGAAACATGAGCACTTTCTATCCTATGAAATGCTTTGAGCAAAAATATATCCTTGGATTGGATTTAACACCGTGGTTGAACCGAAATCATATTTGAATTAACTTTTTAGGCTAAAAACTTGAATATTACATTCTTTTCTGGTAGTCAACCATCTGCATCTACTTTCTCACAAAATCAAAAAGTCAAGATGGAAAATTCGTCCTAGACCCGTAATTTTTCTTGCAAGGACCTTTCCTAACACAAACGATTCGAATGTGAGGAGAGCCCATGAAGTATGAGGATGTTGAGGTGTATTAAAAATCATTTTAAGCACACAATAGGAAAGTAAGGAGACAAGAGAGACAAACAATGGAAAAGACATTAATCATTTCTCTCACTCATAATACCTGTGGCTATGGATGCTCATGTCCAATCCATGCACCTACATTCAAGTCGGAAACTATCAATAGAGGAGAACAAACCGTTCCGCAAAAGATACGAAACCCAGAGAAACTTTGGCTGCGAACCACAAAAGACCTCACCAAAACCAGATTATTCCTAATAGTGTGTATGAAAGATCAGATCATATATCATGTTTTGCTCCAATTTTTGTTTTTATGACTTTTTCTCCTGTGAAGAAAGGTCATAAAATCTTGAGATGAATAATATCCTTTTCCTTACTTCAAGATCATTATGGATACTATATTACTAAATACTATGCGTAAGTACAGCAGCAAAATTTACGCA
The DNA here is from genome assembly GCA_001718145.1 of Orchesella cincta. Lineage (NCBI taxonomy): Eukaryota > Metazoa > Arthropoda > Collembola > Entomobryomorpha > Orchesellidae > Orchesella > Orchesella cincta. The sequence goes on from LJIJ01001772.1 coordinate 20,933, forward strand.
GGTTAAACGTATCAGGGAGAAATACCGGAACTTGTGTATTTTTCTAAACATTAAGCATTTACTTCTTCATAAATGTACGGCAGCATGTCCATCATGGTTGTAGCGGTTGTGAGTCCAATTGCGGTGCATTATATATTTCTTTTCACAATGACAATAGCGCACTCACATTCATCCCTAAGAAAACTATACTACTAGGTCCTAGCACCTTTTGCGGAAACACTAAAATATCTGGTCAGAGATGAACCACCTTCAAATTAAAGCGAAACCAAACAAGAGCCTTTGCCGACTTCATGCTGAGGTTGCTCCAAATAAATCCCACACGCACATTCACATGCTAATGATCATTATCATGACAAATAATGTTAATGGTCCACTTTTCTCCCAAAATCCGGATTCCACAAAAAGGGTAAGAAACGGGAGAGTAATCACACAATGATAATAATAACTAACACAATCTATTTAGATGCAATCCACATTCCTAAAGTTCCATGAGAGGATCAAGCTCTCCGCTCATCTTCTCCAACGAAGAACGCGTCTCGTTCTGAACCGTTTGCCAAAAAGAATTGCTCCCTTATCGCGCCGAGGTGCCATGCCATTTCTGTGTTTTGTCGTGAATGACAAATAAATCTGTGTAAGTCTTGGCTTATAAACAACTGCCGACCATTATCATGAAACGACCAGCACAAAAAAATATCATCTCTTATATCATCCTCATCATGATCATCACTCATTCACACACATAATCTTTATCCTCATATCATCATCATCCGCTTCTTCCCAATATAAACAAAGTTTTTGTAGTTTTGTATGCATAAATCTTGAACTAATGAATATACATAACAATTTGCTTTAGTGAGAGATGATGATGATGATCATCATCCCCCGGCATATATCACACACGCTTGTCCCCACAGAACTGTGTGGTCCCATCTGTGGCAAAGCATGCTAGACTTAAAATCAAAGCACCCACATATTATTACTGCAGGTATGTACCTCTGTCCACAATCCACCTGTTCTAAACCTCACTCATCATCTCTAGTAAGATAGATGAGACCAAGAATCAAGGTGATATTTGGACGCGACAATGAGCAGCAGTAGGTATGCAATGGTGAAGAATACTCACGAAGACTCCATGAAGAACCTCACTGTCGTATCATCATCATAATCATCATCATCATCACTGAACACAATGGCCATGCCATGCATAACTCTTTTTTATGCTTCATTCCTATTCCTTTTCAAATTCGTATGTGTGTATTGTACGATGAAGAAGAAAATGACATTAAGACATTGTATGATGTGATGCGATACAGCTAATGATCATGATAATACAGGAGTACACAAGCAAAGCGAAGCACGACAATTGCATTGCATAACAGGTGGCTTGATGAACCCTTCAGTTGGAATTAGAGACTGGTAGGTGCATAACTTAATATACATATGTACATACATGGGCATTTTTTATTCAATCCCTTTCTTGAGTAAACACACCAAAACCAAATGCTGAGATGGAGATGAGCACACCATCTTTCTCACACGAAGAGAATATTAATCGAATAATATTGTGATATGTCTTTATCCACGTATCATGCATGTGTGAAAGGAATTCCGAGTTTTAAGCTTAAATCAACCATAATGTTCATGGGCACCTTAGCTTCTCCACACATGAGATACTAAACTCTTAAGTATAGATGCTAGATACTAGAACCATTGGTTTGAATGTTCATTTCGTTTTGAATTCCTCTACATTTTTTGTATTCATGTAAAAGTTTGCAAAGTGCTAACATTTATATTACTAATATTAAACTCCAAGTTGTATGTACACCAATATCAAATGCGGCTGCCGAACACAAATGACAAAGAAGCTGCTTAAGAGGGCTAATAGGAAACATTTACATTTCATCTCCATGTTTAACGTTCAAAAACCCAAATGATCCATCTGAATAGTCGGAAGGGACCAAAATAGTAGATAAAACATCATCCGTCAGCAACATTGAAAGTTGAGTAAAGATATTTGTTAAAAGTGGCAGCAACTTTAGCAGTCAAAAATGGAAATTCCACAAGACATGACATGACACGACACACTTCTTGCGTACAAACTGGAAAAATGCGGCTTAACTGGTATGAACTGAATCCTGTATGGCTATCTTAATTGCCCCAATAATGAGTATCGATTAAGTTTACAGCTTTTTTTAGAGTTTCTAAATTTTATTTGATTGCCCCGAAAATTTTCCTGTAGCAATATCTTGATTAGTTTTAACTCTGACGTAATAAAATAACCAGGAATTCCTGACTTTGACAAGTTGGTGCTTTCAATCGTGCATAAAATTCATTTACAAAATTGCTAACCTTGAACATAGCTCAATAGGCTATGTAATCGCAAGGTGTAAAAAAGCAACATGGTAGCTCCACTCCAATTTACTGTTTCCTATTAATGAATAATCGTAAAATGGTTACCCATTCAATTTGCCAACGACTATTTATACTCGCTTGTCTGTGCCAAAAGAAGTTTCGAAGGACAGCGAACAAATTATAGGTATTATATTCTTTTCTTCAAAAACAATTAAAGCCCCAGAATTCATCTCGGCTTAAGAAGAATTCATTTATTTTTTTATTCCTTTTTGATCCAACATACGTATGCAGACTTGTATTTGTATGCAGCAAGATAGACTTTGAGAATTGAGACAGAAGACAGAGCAATATGAGTTGAGCAGCAACAATGGATCAAAGAGCTGTAAAGCTCTCCTTGTAAGCAAAGCCCAAGCATTAGTGCATTGTTAGAGCAACAGTGTGAGCACATAGGGAAAAAGAAGAACAGGGATGAGAGACAATGGGAAAAGGTGTAGATTGGGAAAAAGGCCAGCCTCCCATCCCTATGCGAGCCAATATACACAGGATAATGTAATTGAAGCTACCTGAAAGCCTCTGGGTTGGGCTCCATGCGTTGTGGGACGAGCACCAGCATGAATTGGGGCTGTCTGAATCATCTCTCCTGAGAAACTAGTTTCCTCTGCCTCTGCCGCTGACTCGTCATGCAAGGATTCCGCTAGAATCTACACATATTTTCATAAAAAATATACAAGCTATAAATTACAATGATCATTAATTTAATGCAGCGATTAAAACTCAAATTTTAATCCATTATTTGTCAACATTCATCCCTTTATAAAAAGGAAACAAACGGAGATGACGATTGATAGTCAGCAAAACATGTTATCTTTTTAATTTCAAAATAGTCGCGTTGTTACTCACCGAATCATGGGAATTCTCTGAGATATCATCATACGCAATGTCACCACGATCTGATGAGGTTTCCAAAAAGTCAAAAACTCCACTGTCGCCCTCCAAAATATCATCTGTAACACAAAAATATAAGGTTAAAGTACAGTCATTTATTTATAACGCGTATATTTCGAAAAAAAACCTTTCATTTTGCGAACAGAAAGATTACCCACGCTTTTAGATGCATAAACAGTATCTCTACAAAATGTGCTAAAAGTTTGCAATGGATTCCAAAGCCGAAAACATTTGAGCATGCAAATGCTGCCTTCATTTCATTAATGTTTTGTGATTCGTAATTTGAATCGTGGCGTACGATAGACAGACGATCTTTTGACTTGTGTAAAAAATACATTTGACCCTAGAAATCATAGGTCAACATGCTAATCAACTACAACCACTGAATAAGACAACAGCCATCAAAAACTGAGAATGAGAATTGACAGGTTTCTTGTGCTGTTAAACTCTATTAGATTTGAGTTGATATTTCATTTTTCTTTGATTTACATACATTAGACATCCATCATCATCATCACGTTACATTTTCTCTGATTTTCTCCCGAGATATGAGGCTACAAAGTAAAGTATGGAAGGCATGGGATATTTTGACATGAAGGAATGACATGCTATCATCTTTATCACATTCATTGTCAATTCATTACGAGTGAGACACACAGTACAATGCGTGGCGATGCAATGCCTTCTCTTGAAAATGACACGGCCATTGTCCGATCCTCCACAAAAATAACTCTATCTCACAAATCAATCTTTTTCTCTTCCTCTGTGTACAACATATCAAAATACGAAGAAAGACAGAAAAAGAAAGAATAATGGAATATTTATAAAAACAGTTTGTGCCTCCTCCCTTTTTTACTCTTGATGATGATAATGACGTTCGTTGGAAAGAATCAGATTGGTTTGATTGGGAGTACAAAATATGCTTAATTTAATTTATTCCTCGGGTTATTTTATGAGTGGGCCTGTCTGCTCCACAAGGTGCATTATGTTACATGAAAGGGCAACACCTTTTTACAACTTTTCCATTTTTATGTCGAATAGCCCCACAAAATACGTTATTCCAGTGTAGTGATAATTCCCTTTTCTAGTTAGTGTATGATACAAATTTTTTCAAAATAGTAAATGATTTCTGTATTTACCAAAACCAGTTGAGCATCCAATTATTCCGTAAGTAAGTTAACTTTGTATGCAAAATCCAAAACCACGTTGTTTCATACAGAACTGAACTTGAAATTATATTTTTAAACGGCAAAATTGGTCCACTTTTCTTTATTCATTTAGCCGATAATTATTTGTGGGTATTTGTTTTGAACTAGTATTTTATGTTGCTCCAAATTTTAAAAACCATTCTCACATTAATCCACATTAATGCAACAGTTTGATAGTCATATCTGTTCATACATCACTTTTTTTGTATTATGCAAATTTATAGGCACTGGTATCATAAATTTCAACTTCTAAAATTTTTTACAGGTACGCAATAAACTCTCACTGGTTTCCTTTCCGTTTCCACAACTTTTCCTATGAAATAATTAGCGCAACACACAGCCGAATACAGTCAAACTCCAGTTTGATTCCACACCGATTTCCATGCAAAGTAACTTTTTCCTACCGGAACTTCAACTCTTTTTTTAAAATGAAAGCACATAAACAAAGCCACTAGGAACACACAAAAACAATATTATGCAAGCTCAACACTCCATATATTAAAGAGTACTTTAATTGTGCATCATTCAATCCACCAGTACAACACTTTTGTCTCCCTTTCCTCTCAAATTGTAACTGACGAGACAGATACAGGGATGCCACTCGTTACATCTCTCTTTGCTAAAGTTGATGTTTGATACCTTTTTTATTTCGTGATTAAGTTGCTCCTTCCACCATGATCATCATTCCGACTGACTGATATATTATGTTATGATATATAAAGGAACACAATGCTCAGCGTAACAATCCCCAGTAATCTATCCAATTCAAAATTCAACCCAATGATGCAAAAGACACGACATCCAAAGATACAAACGTGAAAAAAAAATCTATCTATTTTTTAAAGCCCTCCGTCTAAAAAAGATACACAACCCAGCACAAGTTACTCTTTTTATTTAAAGCTTGACCAAACTTCGCCACACATAAAGTGATTCTAAACTAAACACTACTCCACATCTTTGTAACACTGAGAGTCAACAGTGCGTCTAGTAGCTTAGCTTCGGAATGAAAAAGTAAAAAGGGTGAAATATATAATGATAAAATGTGTCCGTCTCTCCACACATGTTAGGCATCCCTTAACTCCAAAACCTATATGCATGTATGGGGGTTGCAGTCATTCGTACTAAACTTGATTTCATTTCAAATGAAATGAAGTAATGTTAGGTAATCTTTTCAACTGGGATGGGATGGAGGAGATACAATGTTAAAATGATATGAGGATTTAGCATTAGCACACCATGAATAAATATTAAATGCTTATCCCTCTGTATTCTGGTGTAGCATGGCCTTTTGCTTTGAAAATCAACATGAACAACACTTACCCTTCTCATGTGTATGCATTATAAATCTATTTTTCATCCCCTTCTTCAAAGTTAGAAACCTTTTTTCAAGTTTCCTTTTACTACGGCGGAGGCCAAGGTAAAGCTAGGATGATTGTGGATTGTGAGTACGCAGCTCAGTGTAGATGCATATGTATCCATCCCTCCAATGAATGAATTATAATGGAGGGCTAGCACAGAGGGGTGGTGATCTTACGTAACCAATGAGATCTTCAACTAAAAACGAGTATGCATGGCGAGAAGCCAGTTTTCTCTTTCAACCCTGCATCATACAATGATACGTACCTAAAAACAGATACGCTAAATGATGATGATGATGATGGGAGCGACAGACATAATGTTTTAAACGTGAACACTTTGTTCTTTCTTTTTGAGCATGTCCTTTATATTTTCACAAGAACTTGAGCTGAAAATTTAAATGACTCAAATTGAGAGAAGGTCAGCCGTTTTGTTTTGGTGTCGCGAATCTAAATTAAGGATGGCAATGAAACAAAATGGAAGGACAATTCGAAATAAAAAGGAATCCAAGTGCCATGCCCTGTTTCCACATCTCCGTCTGGATTTGGAATTGTTTTGAAGAAATGTAAAGAATCATTTCATTCTTAACCTCTTTCTTCGCTCGGAGGAGTTAGACAACAGGTGGGCAACAGACTGGAGTAAAACTATGGAAGAATGCGTATGTATCCTTTTTTAAAGCGAATACACGTGTAGTTTATGTACCTACAGATGAAAACTTCAGTTATCTGCCCAAAACGTTGTCCTCCACTACAAAATAAATACATCACGTTTTATCTCCTGATTCAGGAAAAGTAAACGAAAAACAATTACTTGGCTTCATTTTTTATTCATTATTTTCCATGCACGACCATCCATTTCAACTCCAACCATCTCAACTTGAAATGAGCACGTAGTTCATGTGAGAAAATTTTCACGAGCATGGCACAGCCCCATTTTATTATAAAATTTCCAAGCAAGTTGCAAAGTTTAAGTTGACTAAAGTTATGCACGTTTTGGAGTTTGTATTATTACATCCCTGGCTACATTGTTTAAGAAGAATTTGAAAAAGAACTCGACGAGATCCCAGAAGCTCTCCATATTACGCTCAACGTATTTCATTTTGAAATGAATGTTTTAGCTGAACGCATCCAATTGTTGCGGCACTAGGTATTTTTCAGCTCATGCTGCGCCAACCCAAGCCAACATATATGAGTTGATGTGAAGTGACGGATGTTAATGTTAATGCTCTTGCTTCTCTCACAAGACCAAGACGCTGCAAGACTCATTCCTTGTGTACAATATTTTTACTTGAGTTCTTTAGTTTTTTGCTTCAAATCTGCCAAGTCATTCTTCTTATTCGAAAAAATTGCCAAGGCAAGGCCTTAAGAACCTCCGCTTCTTCTCTTCACACACATCATCATACGTGTACGCTTCACCAACGCCACAAGACAGAAAAAACTACCTGCCATGGTTATAAGCGTATTGGAATAATCGATTTGAAACAATAATGCCTTCTCTCTCTCTCAGGTTCTCTTGGCTTCGCCTCGATAGGCTCTATCATTCACCTAAAAAAAAATTAAACAGCCGCTACACACAGGCAAACAACGCTATTTTTCAATCCTTCCCGTCCATCATGATCATCAGGAGGCAGGAGAACTACAGCACACCACCGTCACCATCATGAAATTATGAATGCATGATGCGAATAGACAAGACAAGAGAGAAGCTATCGGTAAAAGTTGGTGGATCAAGTTAGGATCTCGGGCTCCTCCATTGAAATGACTTTTCAACTCGGATTATTATTCAAAATCAGATTTGTACAATGTTGCAGCGTAGGTTATATACATGCCTCACACATGCCAGTGTGACTATTTCAAATGAAATGAGTTTTATGCTATGCATAATATAGTTTGCATCTATAAGCATTTATGTCTGCGACTTTAATAAGTAAATGGCTGATGGCCATTCACTTATTGAACTCAGTCACTATCCATCACCGTTTTAAACCATGAATCCATTCGTTCGTTCCCTCGTATTACGTACTTATTCTTCGGAAGAAAGGCTAAAACAAGTCAAGTGTGACCGCAAAATACTGACGAAAATTTCGTGCTGCCTATCGACTTTTCAAATCGATGCAAGTTAAAAACCAAAAAATTGGTCTTGCTAACTGAATGCATTTGATGAACGGATAGAAAAAGTTGATGTATTCAAATGTATATGAATGTAGCATTCAGCATAAGCCACTCGAAACGTTTATACATCAGGACTTTATCTCACCATACATTGTGCACTTAAGCAAGTCATTCTGTGTAGTAAAAATAATGTTGTTTCTGTTCGCAAAATTGCTACTGTAGTTTTATGTACAAGCAGAAAGAGGTTGATTTGATTCCGGTAACTTACCAAACATGGCAGAAATCATATCCGGTGTTGGGTAGGAGACATCATCAACAGCTGCATCTGAGCGAGAGCTACTGGACGCCACCACTGGATCCCGTTCCACCTTAATCACTCCATCCGACTCGGATGTTTCCACCTTGATCGGGGACCAAGCACTTGGTTCTTCATCAGTATCATCATGTTCTGACAAAAAGAAAGAAGAGTTTCCAGAGTAAATTATAAGAGCTACTCTTCCAACTCTAATTCAGCGAAGCTAAAGCAGTCTAAAAATGTGCTACAGCAAAATATTTGTTGATTGCTGGACAAAATGATGTGGTATAGTGAAATTAATAACTAGCCAAGCCACCTATAATTACAGTGTTTCCCATGGATGGATGGACAATCATTATGAGTATCCATATTGCATACCATTTTGTATTAAATCCATACATCCACCTCTTGACAGACGTGCCACATCTGCATATTAAAGCATTACACCTAATCCAGCTATGACGTATATTGGTATTGGTATGCTCCATCGAAATATGTGGCTACGACCATAGCAGCACCACTCTTTTATTACTGTAGCGGAACCAATCATTATTATTTCGTTGGTCCAGAGAGCGAGAGAGCTTTACAATTACAATGGCTGCAGGATGACCTAACATTTTTCATTTCATTACAACTTTTTTTCTTTCTCTCTTTCCCCTTTTGCCTTTGCTTCCATTTCCACAGCACCACGCTTTTCATTTCTTTCACTATTCTCATTTGACAAAGGAGCCACGTCTGCTTGATTATATACTGTCTTCAAACAAAAATAACATCAGATACAGACATGCAAGATGGAACAACACTGCGTTTGACTATCATGATATAATCATCCAAACAAAATCCCGCGCGTCACTCGATTAATAGCTTGAGCATTTCCATCCAAAAAATATGGATAAATCCATCTGTCAGTTTCAACAATCATGGGAAGGTAACAAAATAATAGGGAAGGGACGTGTATCAATCCGAATTCGTTTGAAATATCAAAAAAATGAGTTAAAACCCATGTCCCATTTTTTTCTTGTGTAACGCTACAAGCCATTTTTCCAAAACATTTGTTTCCATCAACCGTCGTGGGTGTTGCAATGTAATAGGATCACGTATAAAACAAAGCTTTTGATTTTGATGGCCAGAAAGAAATCAAAAGACAAAGACATTTTTTAAAGGAGTGAGAACAGAATTGAGAATGAGTTATAGCAGCAAGTCAAGCCCCGCACAAAGCAGGTGTCATGACTCACGACTGAGTTGAATAACAAAAAAAATTGTATTCCGTTCCATTCCTCAGCGTTGAAGAATGCATTCCAGAAGAAAATATATGGAGTCGAGTGGAGGGGAGCACTTGAACGGGACATTTTATTTTGAAAGAGAATCCAACTGATGACATTGATTCCTTGTCACACAACATAAACAAAACATCCATCAACCCGAGATCCAGAAAAGGAAAAGAGATTTATATGCATTGCATAGATAGAAAGTACATGCACAAGTGCGTGGAAAGGTGCATCAAGCAGCAACTCCACTTGACTCTCTCAACATTTTTAATCCAGTTCAGGAGAGACGAGATGCATCAAACTTTGTCCAGCAAGAGCTTTGGCCACATTCATTGAGAAAGAGATTTCATCATAATATTACATTAGCCTACAAAGTAAATGGAAGTAGACAGGTAAAATACTACGTGTACTCGGAGCTCCAAGAATGGGTCTAAAGTAAATACGCCTCAAGTTGAGGAAACAATCAGGGACAATACTGTTGACAAAAGGATGCGGTCAACACAACATTACATGCTAAACAATGTACCATTTTCGTTTGTCAAAAAGCAGCTCGGCTCAACAAGGAAAGGCACACATTTGAACGATTTTTCTCCTCAAGTGATTTTATCCATCTCTCTCAAACATATTATTTTTCTTCTTCTTCCCTGTAAAGAAGCTCAGCACATTTCAATTTCAGCTAAATACCACATGCATTCATGTATGGAATGGATTTCTCAGCTCATGTTAAGAGCCACAAACCCAAGTTCCTCATCCCTTCTTCTTCAGCTTCTTCATACTTCAAGAAATTATATTCTATCTCAAGTTAATTCGCTCTCTCTCTCTCTCAACTCCAACTGAATTCAAGACAAGGCTGCAAAGTCAACAACGCAACGCTAGAGGCAAAAAAAGTGCTTCTATCTATCAAGTGAAGTGGTTCCATTTACCTTGAGAAAGAGACAGGCTTCTCCTCTCTCATCACATCATCAAACATTTTCAACCACCTTAATGCATTTAGTCATATATTACACATGAGGATTCGCTCCACATATTAGCAGTTAACCATATACTATGTACATTATGAGAAAATGGACTTTGACTTTGGTCGGTTCAGACACATTAGATCAAGCCAACCAACACCTCCTTCCCAAATATACAACGGGACAGGGAGAGCAGTCGCAGACTTAAAAGAAACTCATTTCGCCCCAACAACACAAATGTATGCGATTCATAAAAAGCATCCGAGCTAGAAAATGTGTTGAAATGCACTTGACCCTCCCGTCATCATCATTCTCATTATTATTATTTCATCATGCTCAAATTCACACATGACAATAGTCGTCTACCTTTCCTTAAAATATGTATCTTGTCAAGAAAACAAAGGGAGGTGTAAGCGTAGGTTATTATGTGTGGTTACGTACTATTGACATTACATGGGGAACTTTGTGTATGCCCATGATTTCTTTCATTTCATTATGTTGTGGGGGTGGAATCCAGGTCTTGACGTGACAAATCTCAACCCTTTTTATCATCCCACTTCCTACAACTCCATCAAGTTTATTGCTCTCCACATTTAAAGGAGAAAAATCAGAGCAGGAAATAATATTCTTGTCTTTTCAATTTGAGGCTTTCACAATACAATACAACCACAGCTGTAGCGTTAGGTTAGGGTGTGTGTTTATTTGTTGCAAAAAATGTGCTTATTTTTCTCTACTGCTTTTGCGGAAACGTTTTGTGTTCACTCTGAAGAAGGAAGGACATTTTTTATTTGTAGTCATGACACGATGTTTGGGATTGACGCATTCTCGTCGAGGTTAATTATATTGAACCAGAATGGAAAACCAAACCAGACCAAACCAAATATACCATAAAGGCCAATCAAGCTTTGGGCTACACTTGACTCTACTCAACAATAAGGGCTGTTGCCATTGTTAACTTTAATCCGTCATTCAGTCGAGTTAAATATTATAGTCATCGACTTACCAAACCAAAAACCTGTGCAAAATTATGAAGACAGTGTTTTTATTCAAAGCGAGTGAGCAAGTCAACAGGAAATGGTTAACTTTTATGACAAATCATAACCTGACAGTCAAATATTCATTCCGGTAATCCGAAGCAAATCCTCATTTTTATAATTCGAAAATAACTAATAATTTTCATATGCCATTTTGTAATTTTCTAGTGATTGATTCCACAAATTTTTTACCACTCCTTCTTGGCTCTCCTCTCCAATTTGAAACTAGATAGCGAAACAAACGCAACTGTTGTCCATAAATTATATTTTTTAAAGCAGTCATTATTATTAGCATCCATATTTGATATTGTTGAGTGAAATCTGCACTGCAAACCAAACTAAACTACACAAAATTTCACTAAAAACATGCTATGACATGACATGTGCAGAAACTCGTATGTTCCGTCGTGATTATTTTAAATATTGTCTACATATAAAGTGCTAACAGCCAAGCCAAGTTAGCATTCATTTTAATAATTAGCAAACAATTTCACCATCAGGTGCTAAAAGCTGCATGACACATGATGCTACAGATAATTGTCATGACATGTGGAATGGAAACAGAGAGAGAGAGATGAGCAAATTCATATTAAATATAATTTTTTTACCAAAAATAAAATGACTCTCCAAAAAAATCTTATTTTTAGACTAAGCATAGCGGACCAACAGTGATTCACGTGTAGATTATTTTAAGAAAAAAGTTAGTTTCATTCCATTTAATATCGAATACGGAATGAAAAATAATGGATGCAATTATTTGTCATCCTTTATATGGCATCACCTCACACATTTCAATTTAATAGACTATACATGAGCATGCGGCTGAGTTGCGTAGCTATATGGATTTCGAAACTTATTTCAGTACGCGGTGGAGAGAATCGACTTCACTCCAAATAGAAAATCCCTCTCAAATTTGGATGGATGTTCGCGCATGCACATGTGAGCTTTTTACAGTGTAATTTACCACCATCACGCTACCCCAGTATGAGATACTAGCAGATGTCTTATTTTCAACGCTACAAATTTAATTTCACATCCACAAATTCTTTCAAATAATTCTCCTCATCACTTAAAAAAGTGCCAATTTTCTATAGCACTTCACTTCATGCTCATCCAGGCGAATCCTTCAGAAATGCAAAGCAGAAATTAGGGGAAATGCAAATGCGCTACATTTTTACCATTTGGAGATACTCTGATGTGATACATATGTGCAAAAACGTCCCTCCAAATTGGTCAACGGAATGACAATATTTAGAAGAAGTCGGAGCAGAACCAAGAAATAGCTAAGGTACCATTTTAGTCCCAAATTATGAGGACGATTACATGATTTTCATTTCAGTCCTTGGCCTCAAACTAGCTGCTTCGTGTTTGTAACAGTTGTTTTATTGGCGAAACAAAGTGGTGCACTTGCAATTGTCAGTCCTGGTCTTTTTGTGTGCACTGCATTCACCACAAACGTAGTAAAATGACAGTGGCACATTCCTCGAAATGAATTAAAAAGTACACACGTAACGAGCAATCGCGTGTAGTACGGGATGCTGATGAGGATGACGTTTCAACATCCTTGTTTTAAAGCTAAATAATGTTTGAATCATCATCATCACCATCATCATCATGATAGTTGAGACAAAAACATTGATGTAATGTGATGTTATAGGTGGTAACACACAGCAATTGCATCTCATCATGATGATAACGAGAAAATCTCACTTTCATTCATTAAACGTGGACCCTTCTTGTAAGCTCATCTTCATCGTTTTCTTTTGCTTTCCGTTTTGTTTGGACAAATAATGGTAGTGAAAAGTACAAATTCATTTTCAAATCTTATCTCGTCATGTCGTCATATCGGTTTACTTTTCCTTTTACAAAGATTTTTCTAGATTAGAGCAGCCTCTTTCTCTGAATATTGTTATGTAAGAGGAACAACAAGTGGTTTAGGCTTGCTTGGCCTGCAAAAGAATTTTTTACTACGGTGGCTACTCCACTACGAGCGGCAAAAGTGCTGGCAACAATTGTACACATTTTTGCCGTTTCTTTTAAAAGAATGCGTGGTGGAGTAGTTTACTTATATGGATGCTATATCTTCGAAATTAATACCATTTTACGTCATGTATTCAGTTAATTCAGATTTAATTTCACAAAAAAACAATAAACCTTTACATAAATATCTCATCAAAAAACAAACAATCAGATGGTAGACCGCTCGCTTAGCATGTGAAGATAATTTTTAAAATTGTTTTTAATTAAAGTCTGAAGAAATTTGGTCGACGAATAATGCGACCAAATCTGGTCATGAAGCCTTCTGCTGGAAGCACTTCTGGGCTATCGTCTTCCGATGATGAAAAATCTTCCTCATTTTCTCCCCCTTGAATTTCCATTTCTATTTGCTGGTGTGGTGGTGGTGGTGGAGCAACAGTATTGTTCATAGGGAGGAAAGGATTTTGTGCATTAATATTTGCATTTGCTTCATGATCATCATCATCCTCATCATCTGAGAAGACTGCGTTATGGTTTTGTCGCCGAATCCGATTAAATTGATGATGCTGCTGGCGATAAACTTCCCTGATTTGAGCAGGAATGCTTTCAATAGCACGGATCAAGCGTTGGTCGCGTGAAAACAAAACCCAAAATCCAATTGTCATCAAAAAAATTGTCGCAACTTGAACAATTCCCAACAAAATAATCCAAAACATGTCACCTATAGAAAAAATAATCAAATGTGATGTTTATTACAAATGTTAATTAGTTATCCTAATTCACATCACACCAAAAAAGGTGAAAACCCTCACATCTTGTTTAAAAATTAAGTTAAAATTACCAGAAAATCATAGGCAATTGTTTGCGGTTGGTGGAGATCACATCCCCAATATCTCCAACAAGCGTGGCCAAACTTTCGCACGTTTCAGGGAAGTTTGGAGCAATGACACGCACAATGTCTCTCCATCCACTTAATTGGTCTACGCAGCTCCAGTGACCAGATAAGAATTGCACATACATGCAATCCCTAGAGATACACAGGGCACAGTTCCCAACAAGTTGCCCGCAAGCTGAAAATAATATAATTTTATTATTTTCACATGCTAAGCGAGCGCTCTACCATCTGAATTTGTATTTTGTACAAATAATTTAATTGTAGGATTTATAATATTTTAAAAAAAACTTACCTTGAAACTTATCCATGTTTGTTGTAAATGACGAACTCGAATGGAATGAAATGTGTATAAAATGCAGCCTGCTATGCATGCACTCCCTATGCTTTACAATATTCACCTTTATTACCTATGCATCGATATCTTTTTTTGGAAACCATTATCATTTCCGCTTTCTTATCACTTTTCAGCTTCTTGAAGCTATTGTGTTTTTATCATCATCATCATCATCATCATCGTGACAGAAGCATAAAATATATGCATAGCACTTTGTTCATTAACCATTTTACACAGCTCGTTCCCAATCCAGCTTTATACGACAAAATTGCTTACAATACAAAATAGAATTATGGCGAAGCATGCCGGATCTAATGAAAGGGGTCCCGTGACGAATCCCACTGTCGGAAATTTTTTTTGTCAACAGGATGCTTTAAATGAGTGAAAATAAAGTCGCAATTGAATCTAAAAACGTAAGTCATTCTGATAATTTTATTTATTTTAAAGACAGCCAGTGATCAACCAAAATTCTGAATATCATTTTTATATTTAATTTTATGCTAACATAAATAGTTTCTCATTCATACAGCACTACAGACTCTAAAAGGTTTATAAAAGTTCAAAAAGTCCAAAAAACATATCCCACATATACTCCGATATAATCACCCTAGAAAATACCCCTTATAAAATATAGACCCTGCTTTATGATGTTTTTTTTGTGTCAAAGAAAAGAGTCTGTTTGGTTAAATGAACCAGGGGGCGTTTGTTTGATTTGTCAAGATTTCTATAGGAAACCCTGTACATAACTTGAATATTAAAATATTTTTAACACAATAGAATTCCGAGAAATTCCACTTAATTCTTCTTCTTAATTATTATGAAACGTGTCTAACAGAACGTATCTTGTAACATAAATAAGCTAACCAACAGAAAAGAAGTAACGCAATAGCAAAAAGACGTACATTTACAGTAAATACATTGTGTAATTACATAAAAACTCGTTTTCGGAGCCATCTGTTACACTGCTTTGGTTTATCTTTCATCGGATTTGCAAGTGACATTGCAAACCACCTAGAAGAGAA
>LJIJ01001773.1:0-36676 GCA_001718145.1 Orchesella cincta
TCGATTGGTAGCAATTAATTAAAAGTTACACATTATTTCAAATTTCCGCTTTCTTCTAGCCAGGTTTGTATTTGTTTTGGCTAATAGATCCCAAGGAATTTATTAGGACGAGTAACTTTGAACCGTTCACCAAAGGCGTGATATAAAGGGGAAAATGGTGCATTCAGAGACAAACGAGAACTGCCCAGCCAGCCCAGTTTCAAGAGCGTTCTTTTCGAAGTAAAAGTACTTTGTTATATTAGCACACATCCCAACGTAGTCCGTTTTGTTGGGGCATACACCAAGGAAATTCGGAATGGTAAACTAGTTGTACTTAATATTAAAAGCTTTCTTGAATTTCATTTTCTTGATTTGAATCTATATCAACAGGTATTTTATACATTGCAACTGAACTATGTTCCAATGGTTCCTTGCAAGACTTTTTGCGGAAAAAGAAACGAGTTGTTTCAAATTTAGAGGGTGCTGATGAAGAAACTGTTATGATGGAGGGGGAAGGTTCGGTTTATTTCCATGAGCTGCATAAATTTGCGAAAGAAATTGCAAGTGGAATGGAATACATTGTGGGAAGAAATGTCATACATGGGGATTTATCAGCAAGAAATGTGCTACTGGATGAAAACTTTACATGCAAAATTGGTGACTTTGGGCTCTCCCGTAAACTTTATGAGTACAAAGAATACGTGAAAAAGTCCCAAGAACCTCTGCCTTGGAAATGGATGGCTTATGAATCATTAAAAGATATGAAATTTACGTCAAAGTCTGATGTGTGGAGCTTTGGGATAACGCTTTGGGAAATATACAGTCTAGGTGGGTACTTTTTATTATATTTGCAAAGAATAAATAAAGCTTCAAAATTATGGACTTTTTGTGGTATTTTAGGAAGTGTACCTTATGGGGGTTTAGCCTGGACGCCAGGATTTGTCGATGATTTGAAAGATGGCTTACGATTATCAACACCTGAGTATGCAACGGAACAAATGTAAATAAAATTAAACTCACCTAAATTTCTTACTACGGTTGTGTATCAAATGTTTTTAATTTAGCTACAACACCATGTTTAATTGCTGGAGCTTGGTTGCTGATGAACGACCAACGTTTACAGAGATGGTTGGTTTCTTCATACCATTACTGTCTACCAAATATACGGTTTTAGATCTGTAGTCAACGAGACCGATACATACATTTAAAGTTCAATTATTTAGCGTTTTGCTAATAATTAATGATTAATTAGACTAAAAAAATTTATCAGTCAAAACCTGAACCACGTTTTGTCAATTTATCATTCGTCACTAACACGCATTTTATGATTTTACTTTAACTGTGCTCAATTTGAATTCGTATGAAATAAATATTAATAAATTAATAAAAAATTAATAAACAACAAACATTGCGCCTACAATAATGAAACTCCGCCAAATACATTCGTGGACAAATAGAATGTAGAAAAGCTCCAGCTAGTCGGGCATCTACATACATAAAAACATTAAAAGAGAGGCTGTTGAGTAAAGTATTTAATCGATATTCAATTTAATATATTCTTTTTCCAGCAATTTCATATCCGCAAAACATATCTTCAAATTATTCCTAACTTATAATTGGAATGACGTTGTCTAACATCGGATATAAAAACAACTACAATATTATAGTACAAAGTTTTCCCCATGTATTTAATATTGAGAAAAAAACCGGCTCTAAAAAGCTCAAAATCAAAAAATTTCCCATTGAGGCGAAGCTATGGGACGTACTGTGTCTCTAGCTGAAAGAATCCACGATCCTTTGTTTTCACGAGTCTCATATCACCCCAAGTCGAACATATGTAAACGCGCAGCATTTAAAATAATTTTACTCGTTCCGAAACAAACTCTGTTCGGCAGCTTTCTGTACTGCAGAGTTTGAGTTTGTTTTGTGATTGACAGAACGTTGACATCAACAAGACTATTTATTCAGCATCCAGGATCATCATGGCCAAACCAAACTTGGTAAGTAAACAGTTGAGTCTCAAAGTCCTTATCAATAAACAATATTTACGTGTCATCTACTAAATAATTCAGGAATTTGGGAGCATGCAGCACAAGCAAGCCGCCCTCATCTTGCAGAAAGCTTTGGAGGAGGACCCCACGGTTTTCCAGTATGATGAGCTGTACGACGAGATGGATAAGAAGCGGATATCCAATCGGGAGGAGGCGAAAGGTTCCCAGGCGCCAAAGTACATCCAAAACCTGATGAAAATGGCGGAGCGTCGTCAACGAGAGAATGAGCGTCGAATTGAGAAGGTAGCCCAAAAGGAGTTGGAGAAGGAGGGCGACTTGTTCAAGGATAAGGAGGCCTTCGTCACTGGAGCTTATAAGAGGAAGATGGAGGAACTGAGGAGGTTGGAAGAGGAAGAAAAACGGGAGGATGCTCTTGATGGTTAGCTAAAAATATCCTTTTTATGTTTTTTATGGATATTTTAATCAAAGTATTATGGTTTGCAGAAATGTCGGATGTTTCGAAGCAAAGGGACCTAAGTAGATTCTACAGGCACTTGTATCGGCAGACCTTGCCAGCTGATCATGACAGGAAGCCGGAAGGAGAAGCTGTGAAGACGATGGAGCTGCAACGTGATGATCATTATGATTCTAAGCTACATGATGGACGCCGTCGTCGATTCAAGGAACGTGGACATTCTCGTCGCAGCCCAGTCAAGGTAACTAGTCGTCGAGAGGATTCAGCAGCTGGCAAAGTTGGTCACAATGAGGCTCCTCCTGAATTATTTGAAGTCAAGTTGAGTGAACATCCTGTCTGGAAAAAGCGAACGGTTGGGGACGCCTTTGAAGGAGCTCGTGAACGCTACTTTCATCGCAAGAAAATTACCCTTCCAATAAGTTTGGCTGATATATAGTCAGATTATACACTTCTTTTTTAAAATAAAATTCCTTTTTTCTATTATCTACAGTTCTACTCAGCTCATTTGCTTGGATGTATACTTTGGATGCAATAAATAAAGTCCTGGATTTCAGTAAGTTAGTTATTGGTTGACTGATGAGCATTCTTGAGGATGCTTGAGGTGGTGATCGCACTGACGCTTCCAGAGAATTTGGAACTGCTCTGCACACTTTTCAAGGGTAGGGTCTTCCATCAAAGGGACCAAAGGGATTTTAAAATTATTCTAGCCAAAACAGCAAAGCAGTTTGTTTAAGGTCATTTAATTGTTCTATTTTAACTAGCAGCTTGTGAAAATTTAGTTTGAAGCTATTCTAAGTCGATCAACTTCAGAATAAGGAGAGGCTAACTGAAGGAGTTGATTTAATTTTAATTGACTATTAATATTTTAAAGCCTAACTACGGTTTGGTTAACTAGCAGACTTCTTGAGAACCTCTTACATCGGTTATGCATGTATAAAACCTCGCCAATTACAAGTTAAATTTTATTAATATTATTTAGTCATTTAGTTATTATTATTAGTCAGTTTGGTTTAAAAGACTTAAAATTTAGTTTTTAAGCCAAACGCAAAACAAATTTATTACGAAGCTTTCGTTTTTAAAAGGCGTCTCTATTTTATATTATACCAAATAATTGTTACTGAAGACCTTATGGACGTATCTATCCTGCACGAATTTTGAAAGTAGTTACAAATTCCAAAAATAATATCACTGTCGCTAATAAGAATGCAAATGCCGTTAGGATACACGTTCCTCTGATAGCCGTAATTGTAGTTGGCATTGCCTCGTTGGTACCACCTTTGTTTTCATATGGAAACACGTAGCTAAATAGTTGACCTCGGGTCATTTTCATTTTGAGATTGGACTTAAAAATAAGAGTTAATTGTTGCAGCAAACCATGGCGTGTCCGTGATAAATCATTCAGACCAGATTCGACAAATGACTGTAAAAAATTTGAAAATGAATAAGTTGCAAAGTTGGGATATGGTTGATTCCAAAAACGCGTCAATGTCATAAAAGTAATTGGACTGGGTAGAACCAAATATGCCTTTCCGAAGTCGACTTGCAGAACCTTATTCAAAATCTCGCACTTTTCTTCAGAAATCGCTGCAAACTTTCCTATTCTTTTAACAATCGATCTTTGATGGGAGTAGTATTGAAGAAACTTTAATAATGTTTTAGCTGGTTCAACAATTGGCAAATCGTAGTACATTAACTGAACTAAATGCCCATCTAGGAGGCTTTTCATGACTAATTCTAATTCTAAGCTGTCGTTTATGAAGAGGGAGTTCTTCAAAGATTTCACGTACAACATTTCCATCATCAGCGTATTTTGGCTATAATATTGCGGATTAACATGAAATCCTAAATTTAACAGTCTACTTCTCATTGAATGCTGCATTATTAAGTCATAGTCCATTTAGTCATAGTCATAGCCCATTTCTAGTAGCTGCAACAGTGTTCTTGGATAATTTACTGGAGTTTGCTCAGTTGTCATAAACGAATACAAGCATGAATTGTAAAACTGTTGAAGACCAATTGATGAAAATATCCAAAGCATTAATGTGGTATGAACATTAAGTTTTTTCGTTTGGCTAGGTTTGTTTTTAGAATACTGCAACTTCGTTCAATTAAGACTGCAAATTGCCAAATAAAAACGTTTGTAAAACTGTTACCTTCAACTACAATTACTATTACATTTATCCAAGTCAGGGCTGATGCTGTAAGTGTCCATACGGTTGGATAAAATGGGGCGTGTGGCGAGGAATGCAGATAAATGTGCATCAAAATAAGGAATGTTTGGAACAAATAAGTGCATTGAATAGTCAATTTGTCTTTTCCCAAATGCAAAGATTACCCTAAGAGGAGAATTTAATTCAGGATCACCGTGAATAAGATTAATTGCCGCGAAATACTCCAAGCAACTTAAAAAACTCGAACAATTTTTGGATTTAAAATACACGCTATACAGACGAATGAGCAGCTTTACGAAACTGTATTTCTAGGACATGCCAATTCGGCATCAAATACATTGGAGTCACCCATTCGATAATGTCGCCAAAAACCAAATTGAAGTTAAAACTTTTAACAAGCTATATGTATCTTGAGTTGTAGAGTCAAGATCCGTTGTCAGAATGCGAATATCTTACACCTGCTTGGAGAAAACGTACTTCAAAGTTGAGGTGGGGCCTTGGGTCACCATCTAGGAGTTTGGGGAGTGGTCGCGTTTTCGATACCTGTTAATGAAGAAAGTTGATTTTGAAAAGCTGCGGGGATTCAAGTATGCGCTACAAAATGCAGAAGGAATTAGCCTTTCAACTTGTATAGTTTCGGAGTAATTTTGCTTTCGTCCCGAAATTTTGGAATATCGTGCTGCTTCAACTAGGGGGCACTTGGATACACAAAGTTTTTAGAATTAGGGACTTCACTTCTTGAAGTAAATGTTGAGCATTCCTTTTTTGTTTACCTGAAATTCGTGAATTTTGCGTGTTCAATTGGCATATAGCACGACTTGTAATATTGGGATGATGAGTATTCATTTTCTCACCGTGTGGTAAGACCCAGACCGTTTGACAAGTTTCAGGTTTTATTATTTATTTGTCTTGAACTTATTCTGGCGTTGGACCCGTCAATCAGTTTGGTAAACTTTAGAACGGGGGTCCAGAATCTTTTGATCGTCGGCACGGCGTGCCTGGGTTTCCGGTGGCAAAAATTGGGAAAACCGGGATCTTTCGGTCCCAAAGGGCAGAAAATTTTTTTTGCCTTAATTTTTTTTTTTTCATAATTCATCATAAAAACCGGGTTTTTTACCGATTTTTAAAAATTTGCGTGCCCCGGGTAAAAAAAGATTCTGGACCCCCGCTTTAGAATACTGACATAGTATTATTTACTTAACGCGAGTACTAGATATCTGTTCTATAATGTATAATGATTAGTTTGATATAAAAAACTTCAATGTTTAACCAATAATTCTTTGTAAAATCGACGAATGTCTTTGTCTTTCAGTTTCGGACAATAAACGAATACTGTAATACTGTAATACTACTAACGGCAGTCCGCGCCAACCGACCGCTGGTTGCCGAGTCCGGCTAAATACAGCTCATTGTCAAACTTTTTGGTAGCAGGAACGGGTCACCGGCAGCAGCATCATCGTCTTGTTTATTCAGCTCATCATTGTCATTTACAGTGCTAAAACTCTGAATTATGCATTCGACTGTGAGAGGCTGCTTGTTGATGGAATGCGTGTTTGTGTGCTTGATTAGTCTAAGGTTACAGTTAATTGCCGTCATTCACATATGTCTGCCTGAGAATAAGCATAACCAAGCAAAAACCAAGAATAGTTGCTAAAGTTGAACTGAAATGTTTTATGTTTTTCTGAAAAGGTAAACGAATTTGTGTTTAATTGATCTATTTGCAAAAATTTGGTTGAGTTTGTTCAATGTCAAGGCGGTTGATTAACTTTCGCAAACTTTTTAATTGACAAAATTAATTGGGCAGGATTTTTATCATGAACAATTCGAAAAATCCTTAAACTAAACTGCCTGTACATACATAGCAGAGTTGATATTTAGATCAACTTCAACTGTACTCCTAAACACAAAATTGTCAAAAACATCATGAAATATTAAAGACTAAATATAGATAAACCCAACACGAGCCCATTATTATCTGAAAAGCAAAGTGATGTTACGTTTCTTTTTGAGAAGTCACCAATATAAATTTTTGCTTCTCTATACACGTGAGTATTTACTGCTACAGTTACTGATGATAAGTGATATTTGGATTCATATTGTCGCTGAAATTAGATATTGGAGAAAACTAAAGAAAAATTAAAGTTTCATTTGTAATAAATAAACATATTTATAAACATCTTTTTTGTATGAAGAATGAATGATGAATGAAAGTTTGAGGAATACTCAGTTTTTTGATATGTTGGTTATTATGTGCAAAACCAACATTTTGTTTCTTCAATAGAAATTCGAATTATTAGCATTGAAAGAAAATAATCATTTCGCTACAAATTGGCATCGAATCTAAAAAATCTGTTAAAAATAAAAAACAAACAAGCCACAGTTATTAAGGAGATCAATGGAAGTTAATGTGTTTTTTGAACTCGCTGATCAAGTAAGTCATTGACAGATCAATAAATACCACCATGATAACGATGGCTCTTGTAAAAGGTCAAACATGCTCATTACAATGATTAAATGAGAGCAATCCAAACTGTAAGCTTTCATACATCCCAGATTGTGTCTTTTGACTTTGCTTCTGGGATCTTAAAAACATATACACATTAATAAGTTCTTTTTTACTGGGTTTTTGACTTCTCAAATATTTATTCTTGGCTATGAATCATTTACACTCATTCATACTCCTGCGTATTATGTTGTGGGACATTGACTCCGTTGTTTGTCACCGTCTTCAAATAATTTCAAACATAGTTCATCATTCATGTAAACAAGTACTTTGCTGTGTAACTCCTCATATTAACAGGGAATGTTGAGAATTCTTTTTTAGGGAAATATTTACAGAATCGAATCAGCTTTACTAAAACATGATGAGTCGTTTTGTAATACTACTCATTTTATATGTGCTTTCTTTTACGGAGGCTTCACCACCGTCACACAATGAAGACGAAAAACTGATGACATTTGGTAAGAAAAATAGTGCAGAAAATAAATAAATACTTCAGTCAACTTTTGTTCGCACGCTTTGAAACAACTTTTTAAACGTGTCGTGATGCCACTCAAATTTTATAATTTATTTTGTTTATGTTTCTTTAGACTATCCAGATAATTTTGAGGGATGGAATTCGAGCACAAGAATATGTTTAATTATAGCACGGTCTTCAAATCAAAGTTCGAATAGCCACTTCAGTACTCCTTCGAATAATGTCAGTCGTGATTTGATAATATCCCAAAGCTTCTCCCCCTTTCTTGTTTGTGGTCCTTTCGGTGATGTACGTGATGTGGTTGAGAATTATCAAGATATCTCAAGTTTGGATCAAAGCATTTTTTCACATGCTGTCAATGCTCTGGTGAACAGTTCAAACTCTGGAGTAATAATAAAAAATGACACTGCACTTCAAATCGAGCAACATTTTATTTCCAATCTTTGTTCAGAAACTACAAATTTGACTAACAATCTAGTGCTCAAACTCACAAATCAATATTGGAATGAGTTAAATGAGACGGGGCAACCTGAAACAAGCCTGAGGGCATTAGTGAAGTTAAAGTTTTCTTGTGAAATGATTTCTGATACAGGTCGTGGCAGTTTAAATTCAACTTCTTTTTTGCAAATATTTACTGAAATTGTGGATATTTATGGTGGCAATGAGGACAACGAAACTCTAAACCATTTGTTGGGAAAATACCAGGTGCTTCAACTTTTTGAGAATGTGAAAAGTGTACATAATTTGAATTTCACTTGCATTACATGTTTGCTAAAGGATAATTTTCAAAAAGCTTGTCAACAAACATGGGATCGAATTCATGATGGATTTGTGAAGACGCTTGAAGACAATTTCAATGAAGAAGTGGAACATTTGGTGCAAAATTTACAAATAATTTATCTCAATCGATTCCGAACGTCAATGGTTCTAAACGCCATGAACTCCACCCTTTCATCAGCTCGTTCTCAATACATAAGAATTAAAAACCTTATTGGAAATCTCCCATTTGCACCAACCCAGAAAATCATTGAGCTGCTTTATTCAAGTCTGAACTGTGAGTTAAATTCTGAAAAAACGAAAAAACTAAATGACATAGAACTTATTCTTTCTTTTTACGAGCATCTGACAGGCAAAACGATTCCAGGAAAAGGAATAGTTTTGAAAGCTACCGTTTCAAGGTTGATTGCCATTATAAATGATCTAGGCAAGTGGTACAGTTTTATAACATTTGTTGGAACCAAACTCGGCAAGTACCCTGCTCAGAACCGGCTGAAAAAATTTCATGAGCAGTACCTTCAGCGATATGAAAACGATTTGGAATTTCTGCAAGAGTACCAAATAGTTCAGATTCCACCTCTCATTCAAAACTTCACACGAGAAGGTAGAGTGAACGACTTTGACATGGGAAAACTGCGTGAAATCATTATTTACGCTGTATCACAGAAGACGAGTATTGAATGCAAAAATCGCCAACAAAAAGCAATAATCAAGGGACGTTATGTTAAGTTGAGTGATTTTATTCCGGTAGAGAGAGAATTTCCATGTGCCAATATGAGTTTGAAGGAACTTCAAATATTCGCAACTGAAACTGTCTTCATTGATACTAATATAATTGCTGAGGGAATGAATTTACATGTGACCATTATCTCCCCAAGATGGTTCGTGGTTGATAGTCAACACCGAGTTATAAATTTAAATGGAAACTCTGCTGCTATCAAGCCAAAAGCTTTCTCGGGTTTCACACCCGGCAGCAGAGGCATGGATGGAGATCCGGGGCAACTTGGTAGTAATGGTGGAACATTTTTTGGAATTTACAATGAGCTCAAAAACGGAGATTACCTCAAAATATCAGTTAATGGAGGTAATGGAAGCAATGGGCAGCAAGGTGGAAATGGTTATTTAGGAAAAAATGGAAGAAATGCTGACAGAGATGATTTTCCGAACCCGAATCTCTCATCAAAAAAAGACATAAACAAAGAGTTCGACTCAAGTGGTCTAATTATGACTATCATTTATAACCAACTAACATACAAAAAGAAATCAATACCTGGTGGACGAGGTGGAAATGGTGGCAGTGGGGGAATTGGAGGCAAGGGAGGATACCCTGGATTTATAACAATCTATGCTGTGAACTCAAGTGAACTGACTAGTGGAACTTCGATAAAAACTTCAAAAACTATTGGCAAAAATGGCTCAGACGGAAAAGGAGGAATAGGTGGAGTGGGTGGAAAAAATGGCCACGAGTATGAGTGTGTTCTGCACAGCATTTTGGTAATTTTTTGGTGGGGTTTATGTGAACAAAAACAAGTGTTTAGCCGAGCAGAAAACGGACTCGATGGATTAGATGGCGCAAATTCGTTTAATCAACCACTTCCGATTTCCCCAGAAAATTCAATGAACGAGTGGCGGTTCGTCACAGATTATAAAAATTTTGCATTAAAGTTTGGTTCGGAATCTGCAACTACGTTCCTACGAAAGATCGAATCTCATTCCGGTATTTCAAGCGGACTGTCAAACCCCATTTGTTTTGCGCAAGAGTTGTTTGATTTGGAATTTCTTTATATGCAAAATGTTTCCATCACTTCTATAGATATTTTGAAGGAATATCAACTTCTTTTAGAACGAGTCCAATTGTTTTTAAAAGTAAATGAAGACAGTTTGACTTATAGCAGCAAAAAAGTTCTAAATTTCATCTGTGCTTCAATTGTGTTAAAAATGGCTGCAATTGATCAACTGAAAAAGCCGTCCTCCACAATTATTGACATTTCCAGTTTTCTCACCGCTATTTCAGATGATATGAATAAGCTAAAAAATGGACAGACTCGTTTAGTCATGGCAGCTAGAGTGGAACAGTACGCCTTGCAACTCGAGAAAAAGCAGATGGAAGCTCAAACTTTCATTACTTCCACCATTTTACCATCTATAACTGAAATCAGTTCCCTGACAGACAAAATTACAGCAGATGTTATTGGCGAAATAGATTCACACATTGCTGATACTATGAAAGATATTCGTCGGCAGGAACTTGAAATTCGTAAATTAGAATTTATAGTGGCTGTACAAACATGGCTTCAAGGGGTTGTGTTGATAGGCACAGCCTTTACAACGTGCGGAGTAGGAGTAGCAATTGCAGGTGGAATAACTGCAACTATAGCAGTAGTTGACAAATTATATGTTGATCCCTTGGCAAAATCGCGACCTCAGGAAGGTCCCACACTTCCTCAGGCGTTTGTTTCGAGTAAGGCAATTGAAACAGTTGTAAATAGAAAATATCTTGTACACATGAATGAAACCTTGGAAATCCAAGAGACACTTGTCTTGCAGTTAGTACGCAAACACCCACCGTATTTGGCAAGCTCGGATTTTACCTTCAAATTTAATCATTTAAAAAATATGTTCAAGGACTTTCAACTGAAAGTAACAGCAGACTATCCACTTTTGGATACATATGAGTCCAGGCGTAATCTTGAAAACGCCCAAAACGAACTAGTAATGAGTTTTAAGGCAAAGGTCAATGAAATGATGGGAGGAGAAGACCTAGTAAACCTAACGGTTGTTGAAGACATTGCAGAAGCTATACCTAAACTTTTGTTGATCGCGGCAAATCCGGGTTTATATAACGCCATCGAGCCGGCTTTGGGAAATAAGCCTCATTTCCAGAACATGCTAGCTAAATCATTGCAAGCCGTTAAACTTATGGAGAACAGAAAACAGTCTATATATGAAATTTTTCTACCTGTATTGAAGTCCGCAGTTCAAAACGTAGTAAAAAGTGCCCACAATACTAATAACTCTTCAAAAATACAGCTTAGCATTTCTAAATGGCAGGTACTGAAAATGTTAAAAAGGATAAAAGTTGAGCTCAAGGGATTTGTTAACCTGTTGGATGCCGAAGAACAATTCGTTCTTTGTATTGATAAGCTGGAGCAAGCATGTTCCATATTGATTGAAATGTATGAACATATGGAAACTTATGAGGAACAAAAGGACCTTGCAAATTTTATTGCAAATGCGAATTCTCCAAGTCTTCTTATGTCCCAAATTGATGATAGCAGTAACACCGAATTGGCACAGATTCTCACAAAAACAGAAGTGTTTCTTAATGCAAATGTGTTATTGCGTGACTACAAAATGGCATTAAATGCATTCAAAATGTGGGTATTCCCATTTGCTCAACATTATCTGCCATCTGACCACAATCAAGTTGAGAATGGCGTATCCGGGTTGTTAAAAGATGGAGCTGCTCAAGACATTGCTCAGGTTACAGAAATATATATAACAAGAATTGAGGAATTAAAAACGGCCGTGAATAAATACAAAAGTATGACATCAAGCAAGGATGAATTTCTTCTCAAAGCGTATTTCACTAGTAATTCATTGACGAGTTACCCATTCTTTACATGGTTTAATGAGGACTGGCGACACTCAATTCAGCAGTTACTTTCCGGCAGCACTATTAACCTCCATGCTAATATTTTAACTAACGGAGAAAACAGAATTGGAAGTGGAAGAGCTGCTGTAAAATTCAAAACTATTGAGCTTTATTTTAAACACAGAAATGTGTCAGCTCAGTCTGAACTGAACAGGGCCCTACGCAGTTACCATTTGGTCATGACACACAGCGGTATTTCGCAGTACAGGATTCTTACTGATATAGTTGTTATGCGGAGCGCTAACCAGACTTTCCGCTATAGTTTTGAGAACCGTTGTGGAACTGAGAATGGGAAAGCGAGTGTCAAAATTTGTGAACTTTTTCACTCGTTGCCAGACAATGGAAATAAAAGAATGGTCAGCAATATGGTTTACGACATGTTTCAAGGCCCGAAGGTAGACTATTCCATGAGTCCATACACTATGTGGGCATTTAGGTTAATAAATATGGGAAATTCAATGCAAACGTCTGATTTTCAAGCTCTACAAAAATTTGTGCCAGAAGTAAATTTGGAGTTGAGAGGGGAGGGACTGTTCATCGATGAAGAAAGTGCGGGGTTGGAGTTTCTCCAAAACTTAAACATTAGTGCCTACTACCAAATCGATCGGCGTGTATGGCGCCCCCAAAGCTACACATGAATATGTGAAATGTTCAGACAAATATGTGTTTTAGAGGATTTGATAAATATATTCTTACTTATTTCCAACTCCTGATTGTTAAAGGGGTTTAAGTTTAGTTGCTACTGTGACAAATTATTCATAATTCATTTTCTTGTTTTACCTGGAGCAAACAGCGAGTCTATATTTAACCAATTTATTAAATTTGATCTTATGTAGTGGTATTTGATATAAATATAAAGATAAACTCTGATATGTCTTGCATCACAACAATTCTTTGTACAGGCATGTACAAAACGCAATATATTCCAACACACATAATTCTGGATACATGTACTTGAATGTCGATTTGCTGCCGGCAGACATAAAAATTGTTTTAATAATTACATTTGGTTGTCAAATGAATTTGCATCATAATCAAATGAGCTAAAAGTGATTTTTGACAAATTGATAATGTGATTTCTGCTGTCCTGTTACTACAAAAACTTGCCATGGTCTCAGGTCTCAACTTAACAACAAATACCCAGCTCTACCCAACGGTGTTATGTTTAATACGGGTAACCCAATGCTGTTCTGCTGACGTGGTTGTCGTAGAGAATTCAACAAACACACGAATACGTCCCATTGTTGTTGTTGACTTTCCCATTATACCCCATTCGTTTACAAGAATTTTATACAATTGAATTGAAAGGATTTTTAAAAAATCAATTTAGATTGAATTTAACCGAGCCTTAGATGCCCGTATACTTAATTTAGAAACTAAAAGCATACCTGAAAATTTTTGCTATGATGCTACCATTTTTAACATGTGCAAAGCATTTGTTAAAAGTGATGGCTATTAAACTTTATTTTGTAAATATGTAAATAAGTTGCGTCTAATCATATCATTCATTTAAATGCAAAGGAGAATTTTTTTGGGGGGACTGAGTATTTTGGGGTTAAATGGTAATGGAGGGGAATATATATCGGTGGGAAAGGTCCTTGGAAACGTACCATTGGGGGGAAACGTCCTACACCCGAAATCGTCAACATGCATGTACACGAATGTCGGTTTTATTCTGTTTATTATGTGTTTACGTTAAATACTTTCAAAGATACAAGATATGAAACAGTTTTGTAAGATTTGATCTAAAACAATTTGCTGATTGTATTAGAAAGTTGGAGAATTCCTTCATAATTCATGTGACATGCATGTACATGACTGCATGAAATAAAAGAAAATTTTGACTACATGAAAGGAAATGTTTCTTTGAGCATGAAATGACATCAGGAAATGTTACATGAAAGGACATGAACTGGGTACTACCCCAAATATACTCATTAGATTCTATTTGGAAGCAAACATTGATATATACTTTTTCCTTCAGTTTGAGTCTTTAAAGTAATTAAAAATACATAATACATGATTTTTATTTCTGAAGCAGCGTCAGTCAGTGCTCAGACCCCAAATTTGGGGTCCCGGACCCCATATTTGGGGTCCTGGCTAGTGTCTCCTGATTGGTCAATTTAAATCCCGCACTGGCGTGGACCCCAAATATGGGGTCCAAAGTCGATTTTTTAGCTTTAAAAATTCATAACTTTAAAAGCACACGATGAAAAAAAACGCACACGGTGAAAAGTTTCTAAATTCAACGAAGTTGCTAAATCTGATTTTTAATTGTCGTTACTCCTCAACAGATTTTGTTACAAAATTATTTTCTGTAAAATTGACCGTTAGACCCCATATTTGGGGTCCCGGACCCCAAATTTGGGGTCCAAAACGACATTGACCAATCAGAAGGCTGATGACTGAGCGTAGGTGATGGTGGAACTTAATTAAATTAAAATCAGATACTTTCAAATGGGAAGCTTGTATTCATTCCTCAAATATCTACTTAAATTGGGTTATAATTATCCTAGGTTTCGTGTAAGGTTATTAGCAATAATAAACGCCATGTGTGGTAGTTATAATCTTTATTTATTTTTTAACAAACATATGAGAAGTACATGTCACAAAAGAAATGTTAGCTGTCTGAACTTCATGTATTTACACATTCAACTTCCAATTTTG
The DNA here is from genome assembly GCA_001718145.1 of Orchesella cincta. Lineage (NCBI taxonomy): Eukaryota > Metazoa > Arthropoda > Collembola > Entomobryomorpha > Orchesellidae > Orchesella > Orchesella cincta. The sequence continues at coordinate 14,694 of LJIJ01001773.1, forward strand.
CTTATATAGCAAGCAATAGCAACATAAACATTTTTCAGGAAACGCACAACTATTCAAAGCTCTACTTGACTTGTTGGTGATGTAAAATTTATACACATAAGATTTGGGAAAATTTGACTAAGCAAAATTTCACGATTCCCAAACAGCTCTTCCCTAACTTGAAGTAAATAATTTTGGGCTCCAATTTCTTGAATTGAAAGTGTCTTTAGTTTCGAGTACACAATTTCCTTTTCCTTTGAATGCTCTAGCAGGAGCTCCGATGGCACCTTTAAGTGTAGGTTAAGTAGAGAGGAATTGAATTGGCTGACAAATTTAATAACAGCTGCATGGTATTGAAAATGGGACAAAAACAACGCGGAATCTTCTTCATCGTTGCTCACAACGATTGAAAGATATTTTAAATCCGTAAGTTCAAGTGCTTCACATTTTCTGATACTCAACTTATTTGCGTTTTCAACTATTCTCAGTTGCTTCAAACAATCAAACTTTCTTCTTCGCAGAACTGACAAGCTGACACAAACCAGAGTTAAACTGACAAGTTGATGATCACACGCGTTTAGTATCAGAGGTGACATTTTGTTTATATGGAACACTTGCAAATATTTAAGGTTTGGTGAAACAATCTTTTTTGCATTATCCAGGTTTCCCAAAATGCGAACGTGATACATTGTAAGTGCCTTTAGATTTGGGGAGACATTCAACATTACTTCAAATTGTGGTACTGTAATATGTGTGCCATACAAAACGATTGATGTTAAAAATTTCCCAAATTCGTCGAAAAACTGGCCCCATTCCATTCCGAAGTTGTAGCTGACCTTTGGTCTGTTATATAGAAAGCACGGGTTACTAACTATTGATATAGATTTGGCAGGAAACGGATTTCGCTCGCTATGATTTCTCCGATGTAATTCTAAGGCTTGCGGAAGTTTGAGATGTGGATGTCCTCGTACTTTTTGAAACACTTTCACGATTGATGGGGATAAAATATGTAATTTCGAGCTTGGTATGGGGTTCCAAGAGGTCCAATGGCAAAGGTGATGTTGTTCGAGTAAATTGCTTGCAATTTCATTCCAAAATTTACTTACTAGTCGGCAAGTAAGCAGTGTTTGATTGTCCTGAATTTGTTCTATAATTTTTTCTTGTACCTATAAACAAAACCATAAATGTACGATATTATTTTAAATTATAATGGTATTGAAGTATAAAATATTTTGTACCTCTGGTGGAAGATAGGTACACTGTGATCTGTCAGATTCGTAGGATGATGATGGCCTTGACATCCTCAAACCAGCTATAACGCGTTGAAACATGTTGATTTGGCACAAAACTATTTTTATGATCAGTCAGTTTTAAATCTCCTTCAAACTAAATGTATGTAAATGCGTTCAATGTTGAATGATCATTTAGAGAGGTAGAGAAATGTAATGCACAGTTCTACTTGCTTTTAAAAAGAGTATAATTGAACTAAAAACTTCTAAATATTGCTGAACTCCACTTTTTGCGACTTGTGTAGAGCATGAGACGATGAGAATTGATAAACAACAAGAAAGCAAAACAGAAATCAGCTGCCGTCCTTTCTCAACACAACACACATCTCCATTGGCTGCGTTGTATACTTTTCCGATACTATGGGTAAACTACGACGCAAAAACTATGACACATCCAGAAGGACAGCGTGAAGTAACCCACAGCTCAATTCTACCCCACAACCCACAAACGTGAAGTTACCCCACAACCCACAAACGTGAAGTTACCCCACAACCCACAAACGTGAAGTTACCCCACACCCCACAGCGCAATTTTCCCTCACTTCCCACAAATTACCCGACAATCATGCCCGCAACCACAAGAAGGGCATCATCCATCGTCCCCTTCTAGAAAATTCATGTCCCCCACGATTCCCTTTCACCACCTCCATAAAATGTTGGTGCTTTGATATTTGAATACTAAGAATTATAATTTTAGAAGCATAAATTTTCCAATTTTCTTCAAACTTATATTGCATGTAATTTCCGAGCATTTTGGACCGTATTCGTTAAATTTATTGCTAATTGGATTTTAGTATAAACTTCTTTGTAAAAAAAAGTTTTTGAAAAGCTAATTATGGCATATTTATCGAAAAGTTTTAAGTAGCAATAGGACATGAAAGCACCTGCAATAATAACTCAATAAATGCTGGTAGCCAGTACGGTAAAATCAAACAATATCATTAACTATTGCTTATGCTCCTGAATTGTTGCTTATACTCCTTAATTGTCATTAATCCTCCTCAATTGTCATCTATCTGTATTATAATGGATAGCTTGGTAGTATTTAACTGCCGATTTTCTGACTTTCAGGGCCTACAATACTAACTAATGCTTAAAAATGGGACCGCAATTTTTTGCAGGGTTTCTCCCCAGTTTTAAAATATTGGTTGCTGATATGACCACAATCACATCCCGATTTTACCCCACGAACACAACGTCGTAAATTGGATAACGTTGTGCCATGGGCTTAAATGTACTAAAATAATTTTGAATATAACAACACGCAAGTTGAGTTTTAATTACGGTTTCTGACGAAAAATGTGGATAATTGGATGCTACTATCCGTATGCTACGATGTTGATGTAAACGTACGATAATGTGGAAGGACTAAGACTTCTATTGGAATTTTTGGCACTTTCTTCTCATAGCACAACGTTATCGAATTGGCGACATTGTTGTTGTGGGTTAATTTTACGTTTGTGGGGTGTGTGATTGCGGGATGTGGGGTTAAATCAAGCTGTTGGATGTGGGGTAACTTCACGTTTGTGGGGTAGAATTGAGCTGTGGGGTGTGGGGTAAGTTCACGTTTGTGGGTTGTGGGGTAGAATTGAGCTGTGGGCTGTGGGGTAACTTCACGCTGTCATTGCCATCCAGAAGCACTTTTTTGCAATTTATTATAATTGAGGCTTTCGCGTTGAATTCTAAATGTCTGGGAGAACAGGCTGTATAAAATCGCTGCTAAAACTGAGGTTGCCATTACGCTTTGTCATTTAAAAGCTACTAAATCAAGCTACTAAAAATGATAATTTTCTACAATGAATTTAAATGTTTAAAATCTCCTTCATACTCTCTGAGAGGATGTTAGATGCGTTCCGACTACAGATAAAAAGTATACGGGGGAAAGTTACATGTTCATCATCATTATCAGCAGACTCAGATTTCCATTTTCATCAGCAGCTACGATCGATAAAAACTGTGCTAGTGCAATGTATGCCCGAAACCGAGAGAAAGTTACAAGTAATGCTCTTTTTGAATTTCGAACCGTAAAGTAAAATAAAATTTATTGAATAAAAACTCAATATTTGAACACAATCAGTAACCTATAACATCAGATTAGTAACTAATCTTGAATCTCAAGATTTTCATTATGTGTATGTTAAACTTTATAAAAGCATTAATTTTTACCATTCGTCTAGTTATCCCTGAATTAGGTGCTGATGTTTTTTATCTGTTTTATATATAAAATTTTTTGATGCAACGCAATGATAAAACCACACTTATCTAACTAACGTGCTTAATCAAACTATTCACTGGTCGGGAACTCGGAACTGACGTAGAACACTTTGATGCTTTGTTGGCTTCCAGGTTTTGCTTTTCGAACCTTCTTCGAGTCTTTGTGTGCCTTGGCAAGGTGGCGATTAATATTTGTGACAACCCATCCACATCTAGCACAGATCTCGGCTCCGGAATACGGCTCGTGGTGTTTTAGATGAATTTTGTAGCGGTGGATGTTGGTGCTTACATACGGACAATCCCCACATTTGTACCCAACGCATTGTCCTTTGCTGTTCTTAAAAGTTTTTAAAGACTTTCTTGAGCGTTTTAATTGTTGAGATAAAGGCGCAGAATCGGAAGTTTTCTCCAAATCATTAGCGTCAAGAAAAAAAGATGAGGATTCGTGAGGTGTCCATGAAGTTGTGGTAAGTGTCAATTGCTCATGTCCAAACTCTGAATAAAGCCGAAAGAAATGTTGAGTAATGCCATTTAATATGATAGTTGTTTTTGTTACGAAATATTACCTTCTTTTATGCAAATAAGTGGCATTTCGTCTGATTGAAATTCCGGATGATTTTCAATTTGGTCGTCGTCTGATTGAAATTCCGGATGAGTTTCAATTTTGTCGTCGTCTGATTGAAATTCCGGATGAGTTTCAATTTTGTCGTCGTCTGATTGAAATTCCGGATGAGTTTCAATTTGGTCGTCTGATCTGAAAAATCATCATGATAATCATCATCATCGTCATTATTACATTGAAGAATCGGATCGGGAATAGAGTAACCTGCATAAATTTCAAAAGTAAATTGTAGTGAACGATAGCTTATTTCCTTAAATAACAAGAAATACATTTAATTTTTGAATTGCACTCACCATATAGCACACAAGTTCGAATTTGTTCAGCAACTGGACTCCCAGAAGCCACCTCTTTGCTCCTCTGAATTTTTCCCTTGAGCTCAGTCTCAATTCCTGCCAACTTCCTCTCAAGTCTCGAAATTTCCTTCAGAGTTTCAAAAAACTGAGCAACGGAATTTGCACAGGATGAACACAAATTTAACCACCCTGTCGGCTCAAACTGACCACTATTTTGTTGAAGGAATCGGCGTAATGTTTCTTGTGGTAATTTAAGAATATTTTTTAGAATAAGGAAGGCTTTTAACTCCTCCTGAATCATGGAATCCTTTCCAAACGAAAGCGATGGGAAATCAGGTTTATCTGATGTAGCAGGAAAACACTTCAAATCCGGAGGATCTTCAGCAGTTATAAAAACTTCAGTTTTGTTCACAAAAGGTCGAAAGTTTTTGGCTGGTGAGCTGGGACTAGGAGACGTACAAAATATACAGTTGGCCATTTTGGACCCCTTCAAATAAGGAATTAATACCTTCTACAACTGATTAATTAATAATTTAATAATCCGGAATGTGGGATAATGAAAAGTTCTGTATTTTCACGAGCAGAAAAACTTGTTTTGGTATCGGAAGAAAAGAGAAGTTTGCGTATACCTTGTGTATATATGTATATTTTTCATATTGAAATGAAATGCATGGGAATGGGAACCGCAGCTGATTTTTGTTTGCTTTCCTGCGTATTTCAATGCAACTTGCTTTTCACATATGCCAATGTTGTGACATTGCAGTGATTTTCAAATTTACTTCACTTGTTATATTACCAAATAATATAAAAGTTATATTCTAATATTTACTCTGAAATCCTAATTCGTTTCTGGTTGTAAAATAAATTTTGTCATGGCAGAAAAGGATGAAGATTCTCTAAGCCCAATCAACAATGAACCTGAAAGTGACTGGACAAATCTGGCAACTGAGGTAATTATTAATATAAACCAATTGAATATTAATGAATATTATTTGAATGTAATTTGTAATCAATTATATAATATGGAATATTTATTTTCTCTTTCAGGTGCTGATGATGATATTCGATAAGCTGAAATACGATGAAGAAAGGAATTCGGTTTTGAAACCACGCTTGATTCATCCCCGTTGGAAACTCGTGATGGATGAACTGCTCGAAAAATGGTGTTTGGAATACTGGACCAAGTGGAAAGGAGAATACCCAGGCTACCACACGCACCCTTACAACTTTCCATCAACCTTAAAGGAAAATCTTTTGGTTGACAGAACCTCGCCAACAAAGTCTGTGTGCATTATAGGAAAAGTTGAAAGTGAGTTGGTGATACGAAGCGCTTTTGCAAACTACGGAACTAATCTGACATCCCTCACATTAATTAGCACTGGAGGTCCTACAGGAGATCCTTTTGCTCCCAGGAAACTAGTGGAGATCCTTCGTTCCACACCGAATTTGAAGGCGATTGCATTTCAACATCTAGACTTTAAACTGGACGAGATTTGTGAAATTCCGGAGATTTTACTACCTCCACTCCCTCATCTTGAGCATGTGAAGCTTTGGGACGTTGACCAAGTGAGATGCATGACATACAGGTTCAATTTTATTCGGTGGCTGATGAACCCGTATAAAAAGCAGTTGGTCACTTTGGAAACAAACAACTATGAGTTTGATTGGGGTATTAATGAAAATGGTGGGTTTATGAGAGGAAAGTTTGGCGTCCTCGACTCAATTGCAACGCCCAGATAAGATGTCCGCCCTCCAATGTCTCTCATTGAGGTGGCAAGAGAGTTACCCGAATTTTACTCTTCAACTAGTTCAAAAGTTTATATCCAACTTTTCAGCGACGTTAGTTGACCTCCATCTGGATATCATGTATGGTCCTCCAAGGACTCGGGTATTAAGGGAAATTGCAAAGGAAGAGGTTGGGGTATCCAATTTGACCTTCCCAGTGTTGAAAACATTTGGTATATTTTATCCACAAAGTGATGAGGAAGTGGGGCTTGTCAAACATTTTCTTAAAATGTTTCCAAGATGCGAAACGCTTAAGTTTTTTCTTCATGCGGAAGAGAGGTCAACAATTGATTGGAGTGGTCGAGATAATCCCCTTGTGAAACACCAATACTGGAGTCTTTGCCCCACGCTCAAAATCATCAGCGTTCAGCTGGGAGGAGGATATCCACATGGGCCAAGATTGAGTATTGAAGCACCTTTCTCTTGAATTGCAACAAATTGAAAATACACAAAATTTTTGCAATGACGTTTTTGCAAAGTGATCTCAGATTTATTTAATCTTGCTCGGTTATGAATAAATAAAATGTTGAGTAAAATGAAATTAACTGGCTTTGTTATTTAATCAATTGGGTTGTATCAAAACCAGCTACGTACATTTCTCCTACTTTTATCAACCATCTAAACAACATTCTCGCATAATGTATTGAGTTAATTGACAACCTCCTTATGCTTTACTTTTATATGTGCCTGTAGCCTGCCTTGAGCGTTGAATCCTACAAAAAAAATTAAAAACAAAGTCTTTGCATTTGTCACACATTTAAACTGAATTATTTGTGCTGTGTCATTTAAATGAAAATGTTACCTTTCCCACAATATTCGCAAGTTAATTTCCATTGTTTTGTGTGCTGCGAGCGAATATGTCTATCCAGAACGGATTTATTTGCGAGGATCTGTCCACAATATGAGCACCGGTGAGGTTCCAGGCCGAGCACCTCATAGTGCTCTTGTACACGATGATCCCTTAAAATTCCATTACTATTAAACGTTTTCCCGCAGACCTCACAAGAGAACAGTTTTTTGTTGGCGTGTGCACGCTGAAATTCACAAAATTAAATATTATCATCTTGAAAATGCTTTAAAACCTTTCAAATATAATAAAAAGGTCCTACCGTCGTGTCCATGTGTGTTTGATAGTCGGCAAATTTTGTGAACCTAACATTGCAAGTCTCACAGCTGAGCAATTTATCTTGATGTTCCTGTGCAACATGTAAATCTTTTTTCATTTTTGATCCAAACTCTTCTTTGCAATATTGACAAAGTTGTGGCTGCAACTCCTCCATTGGAATCTCCTCCTTCTGTCCATGTTCCCTGCTGAGATGGATCCTGAGCAATTGCTTGCTTTCAAGTTTAGATTCACACTCGTTGCACTCCAAGAGAGGCTCGTTGGCGTGATAACACTTGCGATGGACTAGAAATCTGGAAAGATTATTAAGGTTGTTATTACCTTAAAATCCGACTGAAAATGGAAATGTAACATTTTACCTGCTTAAATAAGGAAAAATCATGTGATCGTGATCACAATAGTACGGAATCTCCTCTGAAACCACCACGCTCACTTCTTTTTCATCAACCTTTTTCTTTTTGGAGCCTGGTTTATGCATTCTTAGTTTGTGGGACCTCAATTTGGACACAAGGAATCCACATTCATCACAAACTTCTCCTTTCCCACTTTCATGAAGCTGTTTGTGTTTCCGAATATCCCCTGGATTGCGATAATGGGCCTTGCACTCGGAACAACTGTGTCTGAAAATTATTGGTGCACTTTTTCTCCTGCGTTTTTTGCTCAAATCTGAAGGTCGATTTAGGTGATGAGTTTTTGCAATGTGAAATCCCATTTTGTTTGGCTCCACAATCCAGCCGCATTGTTTGCATGGAATTGATGCCGGATTTTTGTGCCCTGCGAGATGACTCCGAATTCTGGTTTCTCTGCGATTAGTTGCTGGGCAAAGCTTGCAACGGAAGAGCTTCTTTTTGGTAGAACTTCTTATAATTTCAAAGGCGTCTTGGTCTTCTGGACTCTCATCAGAAATCACCTGCATTACCCTAACTTCCCGTTTTGCCAGTCTCTCTTCCATCGTTAACTTCAGACCTGTTGTTGGGTGCCAATAAGAAGTATGGGTAGATAGATTTCCACACAACCAGCCGCACTCCGGACACACAGTCCCTTTGTTGAGTTTGTGGAGTTGTGAGTGGTGCTTGAATCGCATTATAGAGACAGAAAGGTCACCACACTCCGCACATTTCAGATAGGGTGAACGTTTCCGGGGTTTTTCGGGTGGTGGAGAGCTGCTTTCAGGTTGTGTAGGTGATGATTCACCAGGATTTGCACTTTTTGAAATATCTTCGCTTTTCAAATCTTCGTCAGAACTGGAGCCATCCTCCTCCTCATTTGGAACTTCAAAGTCTGAGCCATCAGCTTCCTCAAGAGAAAACGGAATGGGTTTGTAATCATCAGAATCTCGGTCTGCATCATCTTCGTCCAAACTACGGTCGTCAACCTCTTCCTCCTTTGGAACCTCGAAGTCTGAATCCTCAGCTTCCTGAAGTAAGAATGGAGTGGGATCGAAATCATCATCATTATCATCATCGGCGTGCACCTTATCTTCATCAAATGGTACAATAGTTTCGTCTTTGGGTTCAACACCTACAAAAATAGAACCAATTACTCTTCTTCTAAAATGACACATTTATTTCAATTTTAGTTATTCATTTGTATCAACAAACCAGTCAAAATTCTCTCTCGTATTTTATTCCAAACTGGTCCGATTCCGGCTGCTATTTCCCCCCTCACATCTCCACTTTTCTGAATAAATTCAGTCAATTCCCTCTTAATCTCCTTGAGTCTCCTCTCCAGTCTCCCGATTTCCATTGACTTCGCCCAAAATTCACTGACCAACTGATCACAAGATGAGCACACCTCCAGCCAAAATTCCGGATGAAGCTGGCCCTGCAAACTCCTCAAAAACTTGGAGCAAGACCTCCTTTCAATGTTGAGAATCTTGCGGGTGATAAGTATCACTTTTAAATTAGTTTCAATGTTTGAATCATCACCAAACTCACAATTAGCTGATAAATTATCATTTTCACACTCATCCTTTTTTAATTTAACTGGCTTCCCATCAAAGATCGTAAACTTTGATTGGCATGGGCTTGTACAAAATATGCAATTTGAGCAAGACTCCATCTTAATGGTTGAGATACGTTTAAAATTTAAAAATCACCATAAGTTAATGTTTAAAAATGACAAACAAAATAGACTACCAGAAATGACTCGGACGCAAAGAAAAACAAGCAGAATCAGCTGTGAACGGGTGTGTAGACAAACGAGATCATGATGATCGTGAACACGAGCACGGCACTCTAATTCAGTAACAGCTTCTGAGTACACTCTACAGTTATCCGACATCCGACAAAAATGAAGGTACCCAACATCCAACAAACATGAAGTTACCCGACATCCGACAAACGTTTAGTTATCCGACATCCGACAAACTTCTTAGGTACGATATATGAAATAAAGTTTTTCCATTCCTTATATGTTCTTTTTGTTTAATGTTACTTTTTTCCATTGCCTGATGATCAATTGGGCAATGATTACTACCTTTTGTCATGGTCTTTGACTAATTGTGTTACTAAATATTTAATTCAGTATTAATATATATTTATAAAAAACAGTATGAATGCATATGATATTTGTAAATCATTAATTAATAGTAAAATGCACTGTACACAAAAGTAGTACATAAGTTGTGAGAAATAAAGAATCCTGATCGGTTGGTTGGACCAGGATTAGTACACAACATCTTGTTGAGTTCTCCTACTTATTTCCCATATCATATCATAAGTATAAGCGAATAAGTAAAAGACTTGATAAGCACACGGTAGCCATTTCACTAGTAAGCTGAATAGAAGGTAGCTATTGAACCTGGGAGAAAAATTTCGTCTTTAGATAGATGATTCGTAGCTTCACATTCCCATTTTAGGAGTGTAAATTAAGTTAAGTAGTAATTTTACGCTTTATTTTGCTCTACAAATCAATGAGAATTTTTATTTATACTCTTTATATTTATGCAGTATTACTTGTATATATAACTAATGCTCTAGGTAAATACACACAGTAACGATTATATTTATAAGCTGTATGACAACATATTTTTAGATTAGTGTTACAACATTAAATAGTAAGTAGCTCTCGGAATGTTACACGTGGAATAAATTTAAGAAATTTAACAAACTACGGAAACTACGCTTTCTGACTACACGACGTTCCATACCAAATATTTAGGGGTTTGCATGATCCTCTATTTGCTAATTTTACATTTTTTCATTGAGTTTTCCGAAGATATTATCTTCTTTGATTTTTAAAACATTTTCGTTACTGAATACGCAATCGCCAAAACGGAGAGCAATGAAAAAATCTTAAAGTAAAAATGCAAGCTAAAACTTGCAGTGATAATATTAAAAAGTTGTCCTATTGTTGTAAGCAACTTTCTCTCAATAACCGCCAATCTGAAGTTTATTACTTTCCCAAAACGAAATATGCATTCTAATTAAAAGCATTTCATACGCCCTATCCAACTGTGTTTAGTTTTTAAGATTATAAGCACTTGGAATGCTAGATTAGTTGCAAAATCCAAGCATTTCAGTGGTGTGAGGGACTCCAAAAGTTTTTGCGGGCCCAATTTGATTCTTATTAGCTGGCAAGATTTGTAAAAGCGAGAAAGCCATTTTCTTTGATACCGTTGGACTGGATTCGACATTAAGTTCAGTTTCCATTCCAACCTCTCGAAAACCTCCTTTGATTTCATATAAATTCCAGGCATTCCACCCAACACGATCAATATTACTAATGCACAGTCCGTCAAAGCAATAAAGGTGAAGCCAAAGATTAAGATGTTCTCGGCTGTCCATTGAAGGCGGATGAATGCTGCTAAGGCAAGTGAAAATCCTACAATAACTCCAACCCCTACTGTCAGGATGGTGCTCTGCAACACCGAATTAGCAAGCAGCGCCAAGACCTGTATATTTCTGTAAGTTGTCCCAAAACTGTAAATTGACCTTCTGTATCGACGAGAATGAAGTTGTAAAAAGGTCGCCAAGCAATCCTTTAACGTCATTACGCATAGAATTTGGAACCCTGCAATGATGAAATTAGGAAAGTTTAACAAAATACTCCACATGAAGTTGTAGGTAAAGAGTAAGCCAAATTTCAGAGGAACTGCAGCAACACTAGGACTTCCGTTTCCGCACTCAGGTAGAAGAAAGTAGCCAGGTAAGGATTCCTTGCATGGATCAACGTAGTGAAGACCGTAGGATACTATCACTGCTAGTATTTCGTAAGAAGCAAAAAGACAGTACGCATCAGTAGATTGAGTATTTCAACCAATGATCGTTTAACATTCCCCATGGCAACTAAGATAATTTAATGGAAGTCTGTTATTGGGTCCAGCAAACAATACCTTTTTAGTTGAAATAAATAATACTTACTTTTTTTGTGGTGTGATGTGAATTGCAATAATCCATTAATAAATAACAATGCATCACTGGTTTTTTTGTGTAGGCAAATGAAAAGGCCCCGCTCACTATTGCACCAAATGCTCAACCCAAAGGCTATTTTTGTAATTACATTCAATTGTTTTGCTGTGTAAGTTGAAGAACCGTGACTCCAAATAACGCAAAGCTTCCATAATATATAATTTTGTTTCGCAAGTTGGTTCTGTTGTTGTTCTTGAAGCTTTCAAATTTTTTTTCTGATTTGTTCCAGGTTAAGGTGGCCACTCCTGACATTGAGCTTAGTTTCACTATGAGCCAAAAATAGTTTGAAGTGTTGTGTCAACATCATTAGTAACAATGGTGAAACACGTATTTCTTTCTCGTCGTTTGTGGAAATTGTTGGGATGATACTCTTTTAACTTGTAACAACTCAAAATGGTGGAAGTGAGTTACTACGTAAATGCAGTACTTAAAGCGTCAGCTCAATTTATTTAACTTCAGTTTATTAAGCAAGATTTGATAAGCTTTTGTATAAAAATTAGTTTTCTAGCCTGAACAATAGAACAGTCATCTCAAATTTGTGGAAAAGGCTGACCTACACTCTCTCTGCTTAGGGTTCTTCTAAAAATTACATTGAATGTGTGAATAGACAAAACTAAGAAAACAATTTAATTATACATAAACCTCCAAAATCGCTAATGTGTTTGTCAGGTGAACCTATGCCTAAAAATGTGAAATCATATCTGTCAATCTCAGATTAGATTTCGTATTCGCCTAGGATAGATGTGCTAGTTTTCCATCCACTTACTGAATATATCAATCAATCTCTTGACAATTTGGGACACAAGCAATAAAATAAATACACGGATGGGAAGCAAAATGCTCATATATCAAGCTTCAGCACTGTAATGTGAGCTGTATAGCCAAGCGTCATTTATTAATAACTCATTTATAATGTTTACTTTTCTTCGGCCAAAACCGAGAAGAGGTTTTTCGATTAGTTGTTCGATTTATGGCTATTTTATGATCTGATATTCATGGGCATATGTGTCTCTAGCTGAACGGTGAAATACCTTTTTTACCGACATATGAGTTAGATTGTGGCCAAAGATAAAAGCTTTCCAAAGTAGCATTAAAACTCTTTATGAAGGCAAAAGTAATGACAACTTAATGTTTCAAAAACTAATGAAACTGCTTAAGTATCGCTTTTTGCAGTTTTAAATACATTTTTAGGTAAGGATACATATTCGTGTTAAACTCAACACAGCTTAATTCGATTATACATGGTAAGGTATGCCAATAAGTAGAAGTATGAAAAAAAATGTGAAATTATCTGTCCATCTCAGATTAGATTTTGTATTCGCATAGGAAAGGTATGCTCTTTTTTCCACCACTTTACTGAATATCTAAATCAATCTCTTGAAAATTTGGGACCCACGCAATAAAATAATTACCCGAATGGGAAGCAATATGCTCATATATCAAACTTAAGTACTTTATTGCGAGCTGTATAGCGAAGCTTCATTTATTAAAAAAACTTATTGTAATTTTAACTCTCTCGTCAAAACCGAGAAGAGGTTTTTCCATTAGTTGTTGGATTTATGGCTATTATATGATCCCGATATTCATTCTAGCAATAAGTCGACGTTTAACTAAATAATGTAAAAAGTTTCTTGAAAACATCTAAAGTATTTATTTGATTGCTTTAATTGACATTTGGACATGGTGAAATACCTTCTTTTTTCCGAAACTATGAGGAAGATTGAGGAAAAAGATAGAAGTTTTTAAAGTAATAATAAGCACTTTTGAAGGCAAAAGTAAGACAACCAATGTTTCAAAAACTAATGAAACTGCTTAATTATCGCTTCGGGTAGGTTTTAATACATTTTGGGGTAAGGATACTTATTTCGTTTTAAAACTCAACACAGCTTAATTTGATTATATATGGTAAGGCATGCCAATAAATAGAAATACGATGGTGATTTGATAGGGGGACAACTTTTCCATATTTTATCAGGGGCGGAAAATATTGGACTTATGATTTAGGTATAGGAATCCCTTTTCAATAATATCATGGGCAAAAACACATAAGAAAATTTCTTCTTCTTTGCCTTAGGCATTGTGGAATACTCAGCATTTTAACATGAGATATGTATGGTAATTTCTCAGTAGAATTAAGTAGAGATACAATCGAATTGGATGGGATGAAGAACCTGAGAGAGACGGAGAATGTTTATTTCAGGTCGTGGAACATTTTTACCACTACACCAGATCAAACCCATGCACACTCACTTTGCATTGCGGTTTAAAGCAAAAATTGTCGCAACTCCAACTAATTGCTTGACTTCCTATTTGCTGGTCCTTGATGATGTCTTTTTAATGCAAACAGAATCAAGTAGTGGAAGTATCTTGGCTTGCTAAGATAATTGAAAACCCATTTTTGATTTCCGATGCATGGTTGGGAAGAATTCCCAACCACTAATGCTGTACTTGAAAATAACCGCTTATGTATTCTTAAGCGTGAGGTTTGATCTACCGATTGATATCAATATTTGAAAGCAATACTATTCACTTATAGTTGAAATACAACAATTATGAAGTAAAAAATTGTTTACATTATTGGGTCGCAAAATTTATACCACCAATCGTTTTCTGGCACATCAACATCGCGTGTTGTATTTTCAATTTAATTTCCTTCTGTATATGAATAACACCTACTTACAAAATATACGAACTTTTGGTAGCCGTAGCTATAACAAATAATATAATTATATTCATTTCAACGCTTATTAAAACCAAGAGGAAGGAGACAAACTCAATCCTATGTAAAATAGGCCGGTACTGGTACATCATGTATTGCTCAGGGTTTGGACCATGTAAAACCCTAAGTAACTATGCGGCTTTTTAAATACAGAGACTTGTTTTTACATACTGGGACCATAACAACTCCATTGGTTCCTATAGATTTCAACCATCGTTCTGACGATATAAAGTTTTGTGTTTCTATCATGTTCGGTTTATTGCGGGGAATGTATCATAAATGTTTCACTTATGGACTATGCCTAATTATTGTTTGACACGAATTTAGAACTAGTTTAGCTTTTTAATTTAAATGCCTTAAGTATGGACTCCATACTATGGAGAGGTCTTACAGGAGCCGTTCTTGCTTGGAACTTGGAAATTCTATTGTTTGGTAGCAGCAACTAAACAAGTTGCTAAGCAACAGTTACACAAACACTGTTTCATAGTGTTTTGTAACTGATATATATATTTTATAAATGCCATTCCTTATAATGGTGAGCATTTACACCTAAAAACCCAGGTTATTAGACGTGTATAATTATTTATCGAGACATACGACGTATAAAGATGAGTGAAGCTTGACTATAAGTCAGTGTCCTGGTGAGGGTAACTCATTTTGGTTTAGGACGAGAGACCAACTACTCGAGTGCTCCGCTGATCTCACCTCCCAGTGTAGTAGCATAGTATCAAATTATCAAACTAAACGTCTAAGCATAGCTGGTACGTCCTGAAAACCTGTATTTTGTCTTATGACGGTTGGATGAACATATATGTAAGTATTAAAAAACTTTAAAGGGACGTATTTATTAATACATATTCAAAATCACTTGAGCCAAAATGCAAAACAAACTGTGCTTGTTCAGCTGGTGGCTATTAACTGGCTACTATTTTTTATGTATTCCCTTCAAGCCCAATATGGGCCCAACCAATCGTAACGTTTTTAAAACAAACAAAATCCAAAAGGTAAATAAGAATTAATATACCAAATACGTCCAAACCAGATATTCAGTGTTACTTTTATTCCAAAATTTACAGATTTTATGTTGACTGTTATGTGGCCTCTTATCTGGATTTCTCACTTGATGGGTGAAGTTCAAACCTTCAGAAGACTAATCAAGAGTGAAGTTCTTAAGGCAAAAGATTACTTTGATTTTGCTGGTGGCCTGATGTATCTAACTTATCACTGCCTTCTATTTTTTACAATCCATTCGAGTAACAACAGAAATATTCTGAAAAACTGGTGCACAAAAAAACTCCAGCTATATTGAAAACATTCTCTAATATGGTGCGAAATCAATTACTTGACTTTTGTAAGTTTTATTAGTAAACAAAACAATTTAAAGTACTACCAATTTTTCTTTAAAGGTTGGACAGGCATACGTGCTTCTTGTACAAGTCACTTTATTAGTTGTCTGGACGACATATTTTGTAGTTAGTACCATTCCACTTTTCGGAAAGGTTTGACAATGCGGTAAATTGTTGGCATGGAACACCTTCTTTTTGGCTTATTCATCCAACAAAACGCAACCATCACACAAGCACCCAAATTGGTATCGGCGTGTTTCGGCTAGTTTTAGATTTCGTGGACGTCATAATCGACTGGTTTGTCTTCACATTATTTTGTGGGACAGTGCCTATGGCACTTTGGCTTACTGCAAAAGATCTTGAGGAATCCTACTTAGTTGCTGCGAAAGTTAAACAACAAATTCTTCAAAACTACCAGGAGTTGAAAACCTTAAGTCATTCAATTAACTCCATCTGGTCGATAGCAGTATTTTTCTTTGTCGTCGAATGTTCTATGGAATACATGTATGTAAATGATGAAGTAAATTCAACGAATCTGGCACATACTATTCAGTATTTCCTGTACATTTTGATTTTATCAATTGCGTTTATTCTCATGGCAGAAACATGCAGAATGGCGGGTTTAAAGTTGTAATTTATTGGGACAATCTGGATGTTGTTTTAGAAAAGCAATTAATTTTACTTGTATTTATTTAGGTTGAACGGTTCAGAGCGTGGATTGTACGCAGAGATGTCAGATTAAATATTTTCACTGATAAAGAAGAGTTGGAGAGACTAATACAAGAGTTGGAAAAATGCGATATTGGAATTGGCTGTCCCGGGCTTTATAAAATAAACTATGGGTTCCTTTCTCAGGTAATTTTAACGTTTTAAAAGGAGACTTTTCTACACTTGCCTATCTGTAAAAATTTAATGAATTCTGGATTGTTCGTTAAAAACTTTGTATCTTTTTTCAGCTGATGGCTCCTATGATAACATTATTTGTTGTCAGGTTTCAATAGATGACATGGTTCTCATGCGAAATCGACAACCGGAGGTTTACATGGATAAGGTATCCGGTGAACAAATTCATACACAAACATGAAACATATTAATTATATATATTCATTTAATGAGCTAGTTAGATAAGAAAGCACGAGGAAGAGCAATAATTGGTATGTTATATCACTTTGTTGCAAGGTTTGAATGTGTTTCAGTATAATGTAAGCGGCTAACAAATGCTAACAATATAACTCACAAAACTTGGAAGCTTTTTCTTACACAGCAATAAGATTTGATTTGCTATGTTATGGAAATGTAAGATGACCAAAAATCATGATCAATGTGATATGCTAATTTCAATAAATTCAGAGAAATAAATTCAGGTCGTGTAAATAGTTGTTTTAAACTTACTAAAGGGATGTAATTTTTTCATAATAAAAATGTTTGAATTTAATCTGTTAACATGCCATAATTTTGTGCATTTTAAAACCATTAGTGCACAAAGTATTAACTATATGTGGCTAATTTTTTTTAAAATTTAATTAATAATTAAATCATAAATTATAGTATACTATTTGCAATAAAATAAACATTAAATAACAAATAAATTTAAAACATTCACATCATTTATTATAAATATTACATCGATCACATTCTGAATTGTAATTTTTAGCAACACCTTCAGAAAGATTTTTACATTTGAATACTGGGTTTAGTCAAAACTAATGGTAAATAGTGTAATGACACTGCAATAAGCTGAAAACATATATTTGTTCATATATATAAAACATATAATTTTATATGTGTAGGTTTAAGTGTACAATAAAGAGACACACCTGACCAAGAAATCCGTAGGTGATTGTATAAAGCCCTGTTGCTCCAACACCAACCGGATCCACGTCTATTTCACGTACGAGTCCTTCATATTCATCTTCATCGACGAAATATGATTTGTCCACATTTGGGCCTGACAACCATTCCGTGAAATTTCTTGTCTAGAAAATTTAACGGAATACATTAAAACTTACGAAAACCAAACCCAACTTTATGCTGATGTTAACTAATTAGGTTTACAATTCTGCAACCCTCCGCCAGTAGAATTGTCGAAACAGCAGGGAACACTGCTTCATTAACAAAGTGAATAATAGACATTATATTTCTTGATGAAACAGCATCATTCACGAGCATCAGGCTTAGAGTCTTTTCCATCATCCATGCAAAATATATACCGCCCCAAATTGAGTTAATGGAATCAGTGAGTCCTTTCAGTTTATTGTATTCCTCCAGAATAAGTTTTTGCATTCTCGCAACACTCTTAGTTTCAGCATGAAAGGAAACATTTTCAACAAACGTGTGAAATTCCTTAGCTGCAAACCAGAACGTAATTGGTAGTATTCCTGAAAAGAGAGTTGCAAGAAAATACTCATTACAAACAAATGCCAGCTCAATAACTATAGAAGTAACGGCGAGTGAGATATCTGTAGCCCCATAAGTTGTGACATTTGTCAAGTTCGATTTTCCCAAGAAGATTGCAAAGTTATTTCTTCCTACTAAAATGGACGTGTTGAAACTTCCGCTTAGAATATTAAATTCGTTCATCACTTGTCCACAGCCCATCAAGAGTTTTGTGACGAGAACCAAAAATAAGTAAACCCACCCTACCTGAAATCCATTAAAAATCATTTAAATGACCTTAACTCCATAACTTTTTTCAAAGTTTACCATTTTCCACCAACGCGCTTATGAAATTTTCCATTTCAGAGTTTTTTGACATCCACCAGCAGTTCTTCCATTTCTCGTCGTTTCTTTTTCAATGTCCAATGAAAGTTTAATGAGCCAACCAGCCGAAGTACACAAAACGTTAGATTAAAGTAGCTCTTGGCAGTTAGTTTTGTTGACTGCTTAAAATTTGTTGCCATTACGATAAGGTTTATTATCAAATGCATCCATGTAAATGCTAACACACCGATACGGCAACAGTCTACAAGATAAGGGGAAAAGAATGTAAAATAAACCTTTGCAATTTTTAACCTACATTAAAAATACTAACCTGAAACATGTTGGTCTTTAGAGTGTATCGTCCAGCTGCGTTCCTAATAGGTTTAAATGGCAAAACAATAAGTAGTATCCCCAATAAGTCCACCATTTTAAGGGACAAAATCTGGTGGATTGGGGTCGCAGTGCTTTTGCGGAATATTCGCCGATTCTTCAGTATGCACGAAGAAAACATTTGCTGAAACTTGTCCAAATTTAGATTTCGCCATGAGTTTTAGTTGTTCCAGAAGCTTTTGGTGAAATCAAATGAACTGCTAAAGCCAGTATAAAATTCAATACTGTTTGTGCAAGCTTTTAGTACTTTCCGTAAGGCAGACAGTCGCGAAACTAGAGAAATGCCATCATCTCTTTTAGGCCACATTAAGATAAAGCACGATGTCTGCCATACGGAAAGTACTAAAAGCTTGCACCAACACAGTATTGAATTTTATACTGGCTTTGGCAGTTCATTTGATTTCACCAAAATTCTTCTGGCACTAAAAACTCATGGCGAAATCTAAATTTGGACAAGTTCCAGCAAATGTATTTCTTCGTGCATACTGAAGAATCAGGCGAATATTCCGCAAAGCACTACGACCCAATCCACCAGATTTTGTCCCTTAAAATGGTGGACTTATTGGGGATACTACTTATTTGTTTTGCCATTTAAACCTATTAGGAAAACAGCTGGACGATACACTCTAAAGACCAACATGTTTCAGGTTAGTATTTTTAATGTGGGTTAAAATTGCAATGGTTTATGGTTTATTTTTACACTCTTCCCTTTATCTTGTAGACTGTTGCCGTATCGGTGTGTTAGCATTTACATGGATGCATTTGATAATAAGCCTTATCGTTAATGGCAACAAATTTTAAGCAGGCAACAAAACTAACTGCCAAAGAGCTACTTTAATCTAACGTTTTGTGCACTTCGGCTGGTTGGCTCATTAAACTTTCATTGGACATTGAAAAAAAACGACGAAAATGGAAGAACTGCTGGTGGATGTCAAAACAAACTCTGAAAATGGAAAATTCATAAGCGGCGTTGGTGGAAAATGGTAAACTTTGAAAAAATTTATGGAGTTAAGTCGTTATTTAAATGATTTTTAATGGATTTCAGGTAGGATGGGTGTACTTATTTTTGGTTCTCGTCACAAAACTCTTGATGGGTTGTGGACAAGTGATAAGGAATTTAATATTCTAAGCGGAAGTTTCAACACGTCCATTTTAGTAGGAAGGAATAACTTTGCAATCTTCTTGGGAAAATCGAACTTGACAAACGTCACAACTTACGGGGCAACAGATATCTCACTCGCCGTTACTTCTATAGTTATTGAGCTGGCATTCGTTTGTAATGAGTATTTTCTTGAAACTCTCTTTTCAGGAATACTACCAATTACATTCTGGTTTGCAGCCAAGGAATTTCACACGTTTGTTGAAAACGTTTCCCTTCATGCTGAAACTAAGAGTGTTGCGAGATTGCAAAAACTTATTCTGGGGGAATACAATAAATTGAAAGGGCTCACTGATTCCATTAACTCAATTTGGGGGTATATATTTCGCATGGATGATGGAAAAGACTCTAAGCCTGATGCTCGTGAATGATGCTGTTTCATCAAGAAATATAATGTCGATTATTCACTTTGTTACTGAAGCAGTGTTCCCTGCTGTTTCGACAATTCTACTGCGGAGGGTTGCAGAATTGTAAACCTAATTAGTTAACATCAGCATAAAGTCTGCTAGGTTTGGTTTGGTAAATTTAAATGTATTCCGTTAAATTTTCTAGACACGAAATTTCACGGAATGGTTGTCAGGCCCAAATGTGGAAAAATCATATTTCGTCGATGAAGATGAATATGAAGGACTCGTACGTGAAATAGACGTGGATCCGGTGGGTATTGGAGCAACAGGGGCTCTATACAATCACCTACGGATTTCTTGGTCAGGTATGTCACTTTATTGTACCTTAACCCTACACATATAAAATTATATGTTTATATATATGAACAAATATATGTTTTTCAGCTTATTGCAGTTGTCATTACACTATTCACCATTAGTTTTGACTAAATCCAGTATTCAAATGTAAAAATCTTTCTAAGGGTGTTGCTTAAGTAATTGCAATTCAGAATGTGATTGATGTAATATATAAATTTGAATTCATTGATGTGAGTATTTTAAATTTATTTGTTATTTAATTATTAATGTTTATTTTATTGCAAACACAAACACGTTAGTTAAAAATTCACTAACATTTATGGCATTTTATTAAAGATTAAATTCAAAACAATTTTTATTATGAAAAAATTACATCCCTTTAGTAAGTTTAAAACAAGTATTTACACGACCTGAATTTATTTCTCTGAATTTATTGAAATTAGCATATCACATTGATCATGATTTTTGGTCATCTTACATTTCCATAACATAGCAAATCAAATTATTATTATGCGTGAAAAAAACTTCCAAATTTTGTGGGTTATATTATTAGCATGGGTTAGCCACTTACATTATACTAAAACACATTCAAACCTTGCAATATATAAAAAATTATTGCTCTTCCTCGTGCTTTCTTATCTAACTAGCTCATTAAATGAATATATATAATTAATATGTTTCATGTTTGTGTATGAATTTGTTCACCGGATACCATATCCATGTAAACCTCCGGTTTTCGATTTCGGATGAGATACGAAACAAACCATGTCATCTATTGAAACCTGACAACAAATAATGTTATCATAGGAGCCATCAGCTGAAAAACGATGCAAAGTTTTTAACGAACAATCAAGAATTTTACAGATAGGCAAGTGTAGAAAAGTCCCTTTTTAAAACGGCAATATTACTGAGAAAGGAAGCCATAGTTTATTTTATAAACCGGGACAGCCAATTCCAATATCGCATTTTTCCAACTCTTGTATTAGTCTCCCAACTCTTCTTTATACAGTGAAAATATTTAATCTGACATCTCTGGTACAACTCACGATCTGAAACCGTTCAACCTAAATAAATCAAATAAAAATATGCCTTTCTAAAAAAATATCCAATTGTACATTTAAATACTATTTTAAACCTACAATTCTGCATGTCTCTGCCATGAGAATTAAACGCAATTGCTAAACAACATGTAAAAAATACTGAATAGTATATGCCAGACTCGTGAATTACTCCATCATTTACAAACAT
>LJIJ01001774.1:1887-36668 GCA_001718145.1 Orchesella cincta
TTCTTATGAATATTTCGAGCTAAAATATTTCCGAAACGATAAAACGATACATCGATACATGTTTCACTCATATTTCAATCATTATTATTCTTTAGCACTAGTACTGTAAATCGATTTTAAAAAAAAGGTTAAACCTCTGAAGCATCCCTATTAAAAATTTGAAGCCTACATATATGTGACATCTACTCGTATATCAACATCAACTGTTTCATGCGAACTTGTAGCGACAGTACATGTAAACGTAACATATGTGTGATTATGAATCAATCTTATTTTTACATATACTTTTCAGATGAGTTTTCAAGCGGATATTAAAAATTATGTATTTTCTCTTTATAAACATGTATGCTTTCTTTGTAAGTACATATATATTTGTTACTATCGAGTACTTGCTTATAATTAATGAAAGAACGCTGAATGAATTGGGTAATGTGACTTACCAACTGCAAAGTTTCTCTCGCCGTCGTCGTCTATTTGATCGAAATCCCACAAATTTGTATCCTGCTGGGTTGAAGAGCTCCTTAAAGTGCTTAATGAGATGGTTTTCGCAAAAACGTGACCTTGTTGCAGCAATACAACCACACAGAGTAGTACAGTTGGAGAGACCCACGATACCTATAATGAGTTGACAAAAACCAGCAAACTTTGTATTTTTCGCACTAAGAAAATTTTTAAAAACGTAACCATCCGGAAGTAATTTATGGTTGTAATCTTATTAAAATGAATAACGCAACAAATCTTACAAAACCCTAATCGATATATTGCTATTGGAGAATGCACTGAGGGAGTTCAATGATTTACTTACATTCTCAGGTCTCCCCATGGCTGAGACTTTATTCGTTAAACTTGTCCCGTTTCACAAGAGTAATGGATGAGAAACCAAAAACTTTGTTACATATATGAGCTAATAAGTATAAAGGATCACGAATCACTTCTTCACTTTACCTGAACCAGAAAAATACTGCGTTTTTTCTAACAAATAAAATGTTGGAAAACTTTGCTAACAAATCATGCCTTAAGGTGTCTATTAACGATTCCCTCAAGAATTTTACTAATAACAAAAAATGCCTAGTTTTTACATTACTTTCAAGGAGATTATAGAGATGAATATGCCATGCCCTTACGTAACATGGAAGAGATACAATTTAACCTGCATCTATAGGCAAGTAAAAGGGCAACCGATTCCTTTTTTTACGGTTTCACTTGTTCGAGAAGGAATTCCAGGTTATGATGATTACCAAAGAAGATGTACCCATTTCACTTTTTATTGAACCAAGAAAGTCTACCTCAGCATTTTGGAAAGTAACCAAAGCCGCAGGTTAAGGTATTACGACAACGTCAGGGTATCAGAAAGTTATTATTATGCTGGACTTTGGGGTATTGTTGATCTAAAATTCTAGGTAAAGTACCATTTTTCCTTTCATAAATTATTTTCACAAATACCTGCCTACCTACTCGACAGTTGCATAACTGCATATTGCACTCCATATAAAAATATATATGTACCAAACTTGCAATACAAAAAAGTGAGGTCTTTATATCAGAATCAGAGAACCACTTTTGGGTACGGATCAGAGTTAAAAAATCGTTGACCTGCAAAGTAGTTATATAGTAGGCCGATCAGTAGTATACCAGAGGGAAAAGCTATTCATTATTTTCTTAAAAAAAGAGATCTATTGTGGATTTACCTTTACGAATCTTCTTACGTGAAGCTGTTTGTGACAAGTTTTTTGAAGGTATAAAGGGATTCCCAAATTTCCCTTTTTACCTTGAGATGTCAATAATTATTCTTTTGTTGAGAAAACATATCTACCAAACTAATTCTCCAGATTTTGGGTTAGGTAAGAGATCATGTATTGTTCCGGATCCGCATGAAGACAAGTTAAGGTCTAGGCCAGTGAGCTAGGCCCATCATGGTTGTGTGCGTATTTATATTTCATTCCAGCCTATATACAAATATACATATAACCTGTATATTGTACTCTCACTAGCATAATATGGGAAGTTGTAATGAAACCGAAAGTTTTATATTCCCTTTTTATTTCTTTGTGTAAAACTGCTGGTGTTGTGATGTTTTCGTAATGTTTTTGTTATTTGTTATATGGATATTTGACTTATAGATGCTTGTTTATTTCTTCTATCACGTAACGTACTAATATCACGAAATAAAATCGTTGATGACTACAGTTTGTCAATCTGCTAATATCTTTCAAAGTACTTCTCATTGTTGAGGTCTTCAATCTAACAATAGTTGTTCAATAATAAGCATTTTGGTGAAAGCATCTTAACGCGTTTGGTTTAGCCTTGATCTGAGACACTTACTATAAGTTTTTCAACTTAAAGTCCATAAAACTCGATATTTCCAAATTCTAGCCAAGTAATGTTTTATTTTATTTCATGAAGTGACATACAGGTTTGGATAATATACTGTACTAAACCTCGCCACGTGGAGGCTTACAAATGGTAGATTTTGGTGGGGGTTGATTGTTGGTATACTTCATTGGAGTACCCAACCGAAGCTTAAGAACAACAAAACAGTTACATATACTTATTTTTTTAAATTCTTTATTGCTAAAACTATGTATTTGTGGAGGATGTACATTTAGTAAATATGAATCTATTTCTAAGTTAAATGCTGCAAACAGACAAAATAAGAAAGCAATGAAAACGAAAAATCATGTCTGCAACATTCCGGAGTTTTCGGGATGAGGAAGTATGTTGCTGAACAAACTTGCTATCATATGAAGTAATTGTAGGTGTAAATTCGTGCCGTGGTCACGTTTTAAATGTCAAGTATCCTTGTGTTTGTCTACTCAACCAAGTAGTAAACAAATTCAACCAGCTATTGTTATGATTTTCGGAGAAAGCAGCAGTCATCAAAATCTCAGCAAGTAATATTAAACAAGGTATGATATGTATTTAGAAAGTCACGCGAAATTTTGTGAAGACAGCTTGCTGTCTCTTGCAGAGGAGTGGATCTCTTGGATCGGCCTACACAAATCAGTTCAGCTGTTGGAAAACTCAAGCTACGGTTTACATTTATGTCTGTCTTTCCAAATTTACGCTTATCATTTATGTGTTGATGTCTCTTTATTTCATTTCCGTACTTTTTGTGCAAAGTTGATTTTGTGTAGGGGCAGGAAGATTTGTCTTTTAATTTTCCATTTACGAAATCACACAGAAAAACGACTTTTACTCTTTGTATAATATGTATGCCTTATACTAACTGCCAAGTGCAGGAGTTTTTGTCCGAGATATTTATGAATCATAAGTTGACTAATTCAAACAAACACTTCATGAGACCTGAGAACCCAGCTTATTATACTTTTTATATATATTTCGAATATCTCAAGGGCAAAAGTTTAAATATGGTTGAAAAATACTGCAAATTCTTTTGTAGTAGTCAGTCATTCAATGTTAACAGCATAATATGCTTGTATTAATAGTATTAGAATTTACACTTGAGGCAGAAATATACGTGTCTTTTACATTAATTGTGACCGCAACCAAACCAGTTGCATGAAATTCTTTGGCTGACTGACTGACTGATTAATAATTAAACTCCCAGCTGCTGCTATGTCAAGTAAAAATGAAAACGCTTATCAGTGACCAACTACTGGAGTTCAAGCAATGACATTTCACTGCTAGGTGACCGCTTGCTTTACTGTCAAGTAGCAGAAAAATGCATTTATGTGGCCAAGTGCTTTCATGTCATGTAATGCACTTTTGCATTACCGTGCCCAGTTGCTTTATCGTCAAGCAACTGTATTTTTAAACAGGGGACCGATTTCATGATTGTCATGAATCGAGCAATGTCATATGAGCGCCCATCCATGACTGTCATGTAGCATTAGTTTTCACTAAATTTCAACGTATTTTGTACTCTTTTCGCATTATAAACTACACTTACCATTAAAATGGATTCAATTAAGTAGTTTTTAAGTAATTTCTCATGATTGAATCATTTTTAGACCCAAATCTGAACATGTTTTACTGAGTTTTTGTTGTCATAAGTTGAGATTCATACTCGAAGCAAACTTCTGAACTGAAGCCAAGCGCATTCAAAAAATGGAAGCCGCTTTCACGCGACTAGTTTCGCGTTGAATCTCAATACATTCAAACTTTGTATTAGCTTATCGTAATAATTCAATACTATTACGATGACTAAACGATTTAAATGACTGCAAACTAACAACTTGCAATTGAGGAGGCACTTAACCTCCGTGAAAGATCCGATTCATTATTAGTGCCGCTTGCAATTTCATATTTTCAGACAGTGTACAAAAACCAAAGATAACGACTCCCTTTTCCCAGCATGAACAAACGGTCTTCACCCCACATTGGGTTATCTTAAATAGTTACTGCAAATGAATTCTCCGTGTCTGAGAACCGATATTTCGGTTGCTAAAAAATCTAAGTGACGCCATGTCGAATTGGTGCCCAATAAAGAAAGGGTTGCATATAGGGTCGACAAGCCTAAGATAACTTTTGAGCTAGACATGTTAGGGGCATAATTGTTTTTGCATTGTAATGGCAAGCCAATTATGCTGACAGATTTGTTGGAATTATGCTGATTTATATACGGACACCAAAGTTATAGCGGTTTTAAAAAGCATAGATGGTAACCGAAAAATACAAAACCAAAATTCATATCAAACTTCTGGCATCGGATTCAGTTTCTAAATCGCTTTCTACGTATAGGTCTCCAAAATTAATGTCTTATTGGAGTCAGACTTACAACTACGCATGTCTAGAGCGAACTCGCAGAGCTGCCACAACCTCTAGCGAAAACTAGGACGTATCTGGTTCAAATCGGAAATACAACTGCTCCTGACTTCCACTTTTCCTGCCCTTTATATAGGAGCTGGCCGAGTTGGAAGTTGAGTTGAGCATCGAGAAATGCTCAACTCTCAGTCATAATTTCATCCACTGTCCATTTTACAGACAATGGGAACTCTTAGTCAAATCATTTTTACTTGCAAATACTTGCACAGAAGTGCTAATCATTCTGCATAAAGCAAAGTAAAAGATTTACGTAAGACCTGTAAATCGCTGAGAACTTGACCTCACATACTTCATAAAAATAATATACAGTTTATGTAAAAGTATTTTGCATGTTGTAAGTAGTTTTAGTGTTTGTTTTGTGTTCAAATATTCAGATGAGATATTAAATAATGTTATTCGATCGCTGGACTGGAGTTAGCCATCATTTTTGCAAATAATAATTTTGAAAACGGTTTGGGCACACGGCGTTAATCATGAAATGTACAATGGGCACTCTCCATTACATGCAAATGCATAGTAAAGGCACTAGGTAACAACATTACATGTAGTTAACGGCCATTTGATAACCATTCATTATTATGCGGTTGGCCATGTAATGTACTACTCAAAAACTCTAAGGGGTCACTGATGATAAGCGGATTGGAATACCCCAGTCTGGGTAGGAGAAAGGTTAATAAGACCATATCCCTTGGTGAAAACGTATTACAAGAGAATTTTAGTATGATGAAAATAAAGGGAAATGTTGAACTTGACAAAATAATTTGAGTGCAGTCGTAAATTTCCTTCATTTGTATTCGATCTGTATGCAATAATTTTCACAGATCCAGTCTTTCCCAGTTGCTTTGATGTTATGTAGCACCGTGGTAAATGTTTCAGATTTTACTATCGTTTGACATGTCACGCATATAAATAAATACTCATGGATTTTTACGTAGCTGATAGATGCATCATAATTGGAAGTAAGTATTTACTTCTACAAAATTTCAACTAGAAGTATCAGCCACATGGAAAGAACAAGGAGCACCCTTTGAGTTAGAGTAACATACATTGCACATGTTTGCACATTCTGAGGCAAACGCTCTCTCCATTTTCATTATCTTTTTTACACAATTTCCGACACCTCTTTGGGAACAATTATCAATGAAATCTTTAGGTTTCTCCAAAATAACGTGAGATGTTGGTGTATAAAGAGGACTAGCTTGTTTCCATTAACGTCAGCCCCACATATTTTTTTCCAGAGATCACGAACTTGGGACGTGATCGTGATAAACAGAAAAATACGAACTGTTTAAAGGAGGTAGGTGGTTTTTAGGTTATTTTTTGTGACAGAAGAAACATATATGCTAGTTCTTTTGGAGTGCTGGAGAATGGCAGCACCACCACTCCACGTAATGCATTATTCTTTCAACGTCGCAAGATCACAGGGTTCTACGTGAGGAAGAGCGTGCATTCACATTCTATTGATTACCTTCATTCATGATGACCTGGAACTTAGCACTTAGCGCTTTTATTGGTGGAACGCCCATAAGTGCCGAATTTACGGAACAACAAGTAATAAACTCACATGTTTCCACGTTTGGTTCTCGAAGGAAACCCTCAAATTCTTGTGATTATATGATTATAAGTATAACATGTTACATCATTAAATGAGGGCCTCTTGAAAGATTTTATAATTTAAAAAGTTGGCTGCTTAAAATACATGGAATGAAAATGATTTACAATAATGGAATAATTGAATATGTTATACGGGTGGTTATATCATTCGTGACTTTTTTTTGGATCGTTATTGACATTATTGCGCAACAACACGATTAAAATTTCATTAGTTTTTTAAATCTTTGCATAAAACCAGTTTGGAACAAGCTGCTGCAGTCTTGTCTGTTTAGGATTAAGGCTTAAAAGTTTACATTTCTGTGTATTCTCCAGGTTTCTCTCTTTGCTCCAAACAAATGAGGTACAGCGGGGAGCAATTCCAGCATTCAGACAGTCTAATCTAAACAGCTGCATTAAGCACCTTTGCTCATATACATCCGCAAGCACGCGTAAATACACAAACTTCCAATAACAAACAAGACGAAGGATTTGTCAGGACATGTGTATCAAAGTGGTATTAGCAACAACAAGGATGTTCAGCATGTAGAGAAAGTTATTTGAGACTAATCTTCCGTCCGTAATTTCAGTTTTATTCTTGCATCTCGTGAATATTAAATATCGGAAGATTAAAAACATATTGGAAATGGGAAGCAGCCTTCTTACAGGCCTTGCCAAGAAAGTAGTACTTGTCACAGGTAACTAATTCATGTGAACCGAGGATCTTGGATGGATCTTATCACAAATTTAATGCTCATAAATGAGATCAGGAAATGTGAACAAGTCACTAATAATAATGGGTTGACTTGACTTGAAGGGAGTACAAGTGGGATTGGTAGGTATGCAGCAGTGGAGTTTGCAAAGAATGGCTCCCGTCTCGTTCTGACAGGTAGAAGACAGGATGCCTTGATCGAAACGGCAGCTCAGTGTCAGCAAGCTGGAGTGTCAGAAGAAAGTGTGAGGAAATCTGACATCTTAAACATTCACAAGATATTCGCAAGCCTCATTAATATGCAGGAGCACAATGCTTGTCTGCTTTTGCTAATTTCATCAACGTCAAAAAGTATTTTGCCACCTACGAATTATAATGTACGCATTCCTTCTCTTGATTAAAGATTCTTCAGCTGCAAGCGGATCTGGAAAATGTTGATGAATGCAAGAAAGTTGTGTCAAAAACAGTAGATAAATTTGGTCAGTTGGATGTGCTTGTGAATGCCGCTGGAATTTTGACTTCGGGAGGCATCGAAAACTTGTCCTTGGAGGATTATGATAAACAAATGAATGTTAATGCCAGAGCTTTGTTTGTTACAACGCAGGCAGCTGTCCCTCATTTGAAAATCACAAAGGGGAGCATTGTAAATGTCTCTAGTGTTACGGGTCTAAGAGCTGTGAGTTTACGACAATAATAATAACTATATACTTATTACGATATCCATTACGTTACGAAAGTGTGATAACTGGAAAATCATTTATGATGAATTCAGTTCCCTGGAGTTTTATCCTACTGTATGAGCAAAGGTGCCGTGGATCAATTGACCAGATGCGTCGCTCTGGATTTAGCTGAATATGGGATTCGCTGTAATTCAGTGAATCCTGGGGTGATTGTTACGAGCTTGCATAAATCTGCTGGAATGAATGACGAGGCTTACCAAAAGTAAGTAAAGTTAAACAGTGTACATTTAATTGCTATTTCATAGTATTGTTCGTTTGTGATTACAAAAACAGAGCATACATAATGACAATAGTTAGCCTAGTACTGAACATCCCCAAGCCAGAGAATATCAAAAGTGTATTTGATTGAATATCAAGTTGTATCAAGGACTTCATTGTTACCTTAAAACTGTTAGCTTCATCAGATAGACAGCTTTAGTAAGCTCATGAAGAGTAATGGGAGGATTGCGAAGAGAACATTTCTTTTTTTATTCTTTTTCCTTTAACCCCAGTTCAGTTATGAGGCTGGGGCTAAGGGATTTTCTGGATGCTTATCCAACCCTTCAAATATTTCCAAGTAATTGAATGTCCGCCCGACTTCTCCTTTGTCTAAAGATCGAAGATCAATAAGCTCGTCGGTGGATAGCGTGAAGTCAAAAATCTATGGGGATCAAACCAAACAAAATGGGGTCAATATTTCGTACGTAAAAATGGTTGTAAAAACGCATAATGTAGGGATATATCCACCATACGTTGAAATTGTGAGTTATTCTCTGAGCGGACGAACTTTTCGGCAACGCAGTGACATCGTCTTGGAATAGAAAACGAATTAAAACTTGAGCTGTACTTTTTCCATGTTTTTCGGCAATCCCAGCTACGATAGGATCCGACATAACCTGAGGGATCCCTTGCGAGCCACTAGAAAGTGCATAATATATTTACAGTTAATGAAAATACACTTTCGCTTTCAAAATGACTTTAACATCCAAAAACATGTACAGACATATAGAGTTTGTATGCTTCAATGACAACAACATCTTCATTATAACTCACATAAATGCCTCTCGCCTTCCAGGACTGCCCAATGGAGCGTACGCCGAAACTGTAATTCCGTTGTCTTTGCAAAACTTCCTTAACTCCTTTTGTTGGAAGTAGGCATGAACTTCCAGCTAATTGAAATCCAACATGCATTCGTGTAATCAATTTTATCATTTTAGTTGGCGTATGCTATTAAATGCTGATGCAACTAGACAAACTATAAGATTTTTCTGCCATACCTGATTATTGGCAATTGGTTCAGTGGCAATGTCAATTATTCTCTGAATTTGTTCCTTGCTAAAATTAGACACACCGATGGACTTTGTCCTCCCAGCTTTGACTTGGTCTTCCATTGCCCTCCATATATTTATAATGTCCGTAGAGTAATCTAGCTTGATGCGACCATCTTCTCTAGGAAAGAACACTTCCTCCTCAGAGTACTCAAACCCGACCGGAAAGTGAATTAGATATAAGTCAACATAGTCAGTTTTGAGATTCGCTAGAGACTTTTTTAGAAAGTGTTCGACACGGGATGGGTGGTTTCCGATCATGGGAAGCTAATGCATAATAGGTTGAAAAAGAAATATTGAATTTTTGCAGTTACAGCGTATTCCGGATTCTGTAGATCACGTCACGTTTGCCTTACCTTTGTTGTTATAAACACGTCTTCCCTTTTAACCTTTTGGCTCTCAAACACTTTCTTGAGGGCATCTCCAACATCCGGTTCATTTCCATACAAAAGTGCACAGTCGAACAGTCGACACCCGGCATCAATTGCGGCATTGACAACACACACTGTATTCTCCCGTGTTATCTTTACAAGAAAGACAAACTGAAAACCAAAGCTTAGCATGCAGCAATGTACAATGTAAAAAAATACTTACAGCTCCGCATCCCAATCCAAATTTCGGCATTTTCAGTCCATTTTTTAGCGTCACTCGTTCATCAGACATCTTTAATTCTTTGATTTGTGTCAACTGTATACGCGTAATTTCTGGAGTAGGGTTATGCAATAATATGATAAAGGTCAGTCATGCACTGATATTTGTTTTTATACGAATCGTGCTTTTAAATCCAAGTTACCGGTACCGGTTACAAGATTTAAAAACAAAAATTGCTGGAACAAACGGGTTCTTGTTATAGAATGCTTTGTCTCCCAACCTAAATACAATGATCAGCATAACAATTTTAAATAATGACTACACAGAACTTTGCAAAATAATGAAAGGTAGTATTATGACTCTGCAGTCTGCAGACACATTTAGATATGTTGTCTGTATACAACTAACTTATGCTTGCTCACTACAGTCTCAAAAATGTAGGACGACATCAACAAAAAAAACAGGTTGGTCAAGGATTTATCATTGATTGTACGCAAACACGTACATAACACATTATGAAACTAACAGTTCGTTAAGCGTTAGTAATGTATACATGCTTGTTCATTGTGTGAATGAACTTTTAAGCGACTAAATGTATAATAATGTTCAAGGACTAATAATGAGTTCGAGATATTCGGTACAAGTGTCAACTGTTCCACATTTATGTCAAAGTCTAATTAATTTTTCTTGGAAAAACAAGCAAATGTTATATATGTAAGTATTTGCACTGTGTGCTAATTATTTCCTGGGGTTTGAATTTGGATGCAACGGAAGTACAAAACATTATTATTGAACTCCAGTAATTATTTTGGGTGCCAGTAGGATAATAGAAAGAGCAGTTGTAGAGCGGAATAATTATAGAAACAGAGATGCAGATTGGATAAATAGTACCTGCGGAATGATTGCAGAAAATACAATAATAGAAAAATTAAGGAATATTTGTAGAAATACATCTTAACAGAAAATTTATTGACACGATTATTCATTAATTACATTTTAGTTCATTTTCGCTTGTTGTTAAAACTTATTTTTGATTGAACTAGCCTATCATTTTTTTCTTCCGTGGTCGTAGTATGGGAGCTGTGCTGTATGTTTTATCAAAGCTTGTATTGGGTTTGGGTCTTTTAGCAGGAGGCTCTGGGTCGACTACTAGCTGTGTTTGTTCTAGATGGGCATTCCAAAAGAATCGGACTACATAGTATAATCATTTTTTGTTATTGGTAAAATATTGGCCCAAGGTTTTGCAAAAAAAACCTACATCTTATAATATTATTACTCGAAAGCTGTCACCAAACACTTATGTTTTTCAGTCAATGATATTGTGTCGCCCTTTTTAATACACCTTCCAGGGCAGTCACGTTGAGAACAACGGTAATAATTTGATGTTGAAGTTTGTTTGTTCAGGGTGTAAATTTTGTATTCATGGTAAAGTTTTTCTCTTGGCTTTCTTTTTGAAATTGGTTTTGAAGCTTCCGAAACAATTGAATCTTCCATGATTAACTACTGAGATATTTTGTAGGAGGTTACCGTCTGACTGAGTACGTGGATAGGATAGCATGAAATGAATGAATGCTATGCACATAAATGCCATGTCATGACCATTTACATTTTTAAGTATGTAAAATCTTCTTACAACCTTCAGATTTGTAAGATTTATGCAAATTATGAATCATGTCTCTTTTAGCATTTTCTACTTCATTTACATTTCTGCACTTTAGAGTTTCTATACCATAGGACGTCTACACCATGTATTTTCTGCATATATTCCGCAGGTACTATATATCCAATCTGCATCTCTGTTTCTATAATTATTCCGCTCTACAACTGCTCTTTCTATTATCCTTCACCAACCCCATTCAGAAGATGTGATTTCAATTCACAATGAATTTTTGTAACTGGCATTGCATTGCAGTAACTTAAGAATGATATACCGCAATGTATACAGGATGCGTATAATTTTGGTTTAGTTTATGATTTAACCTTGTTAATTGTTAACGCGACCCCAGCTAAGTCATATGCAAACTCAGCCTCACACTTAATATTAGCTATCGACTCGACTGGTGATATCACTAGTCAACGGTTCGAAAGTTATTGTGCAAGACAGACGACGAACGGTGATGCAATACCCAAGTCTTTAACATACCGATTTCGCGACACCAAGAAGTTTGTTAATAAAGTATTAAATGAGAAATATTTTATTATACAACTTTGCTCATATTTCCTCAGTCAATTTCGACAACAAATACAATATAACAGGATGGTAAAATAATTTGGACTCAGGACGGCAAGATCGGAAGAGAGAATGGCAGTAATTGGCTCGTTTAACTCAACAAACGTTTCTTCACGCAACGCCTTTCTACTATGTTCTCTCGAACAGATTTGAAATGATTTCGTGCCATGTTCACAGACGATCAAGCAAACAATGTAGTTAAGCTCTTTTTCCACATTATACTCAAGAAAAGGAGAAACGTTTACGTGGGTTTCTCATTTTTAATTAATACAGTTTTCGACTGATATTTTGGGCGCCTGAAAACGTTTTTTCGACTTTGTTATTTTGAGAATATTTTCGTAAGTCGTAAAATCCGTTTTCCGTCTTCGTCAAATAACTTGAAAATTAAAAAACTTTTAAACTAGATTGGAAGGAAGCGTTCCTTACAACGAATTCTTTATATAAAAAACCCTAGCACCCTAATTTTAAGTTGTGACGCGCCTGCTAAACTCTAATCAAAATTATGGTTGGTTAAAAAATCCTCCGACGCAATTTTCCCGGAAATTAGAAATTTCCCGAATTTTCAAATAAATGCCCAATTTCCCGAATTTTCAAATAAGTGCCAAATTTCTTGATTTTCAAATAAACGCCCAATTTCCTGAATTTTCAATTAAATGCCCAATTTCCCGAAAAAATATCAGCAAAACTGACCAATTAAACATTAGTAGATGCGTGGCTCTATAAAAAAAGTGATGAGCAAAAAAGGGTCTTCGATTCTTAAATTCTCAAATATGAAATTTGGAGGAACCTAAGAACCGACAACGCGTTTGGCTCGTTGGCAAACTGTTTAGGAACTCGCAAAATTACTAATTTTATTATTGAGTAATAAATGAGGCATGTGTAGTACACACACAGTCCGCCACAAGAAAGGTAAATTTCGATATTTGTTTACCGCAGCGTTCCCCGATTGCCGCTACACCTTTGACACGGTGTAGAAATAACACGTCCCTTTGAGTATCCAAAGGTGGCATTACCATCGCTCTTATGTATTGTTTATGGGTTTTCTTGTGGTGCTACCTTTGGAAACCAAAAGGCGAGTTTCATTTCTAAACCATGTCAAAGTGTAGTGGCAATCGGGGGACGCTGCAGTAAACAAAGATAGAAATTTACCATTCTTGTGGCTGACTGTGAGTATACATTGTGTACTAATTCTAATTTTGGCAGGTATACTTCACTGTGCAAACATATCCGTGTATTTGGGATGCAAATTGCACTCCTGGATTTTGAGGAGGGCAAATTTGCACCCCGTCTGAAGGGAGTGCATATTTGCACTCCGAGTGTGCTAAATTGCACTCCGGGGGTGCTAATGCTCGCTGAGCCCTGATTGTAAGTGTTAGTTGTTCCTTAAGAGTTAATGGTCATAAGTGCTAAGATCCGCTTAAGCCGGAAAATACGATATTGGGAAAACCCGATGGCGTCACTGCCACCCTGGATAACAATTTAATTGCGGTCTTAAGCGCGTAATGGAATACACTACCTTTTTAGAAATGCTAACCAAATCCGATTTCGCAAATCGAAAACCGAAATGGAGCCAATAAATATTAGACGCCTAAAAATTTTAGAGTGGCTTTGCAACAGAACTACTTTTTCAATCAAATTTACACATGTGGAACCAACCAATGTGGGTACAAGGGATATTGTCCGATCTTGTAAACCTCGGTTTATAAGTAACGCTAGAACTGAAAACACAAAAATTGCAATAAGTAAATTGCCTTTTGAAGTATACGTAGAAAACCTAGGATTTTATGTGATTCCTTAGTCATCATCTCCTTTTTTAATTAGAGTTAGATCATTATTCCAATCTGGATTACATTCGTGGTCGAAATTGTGGCTGGTACGTATAAAACTTGGACTTACACCGCGTTTGGTGCAGACGAGGCATCTGAGAAAGTAAAAGCATTGTCGACATTCGAAAATTTTGTCATTGTGTGTTATATTCACGCTGTGCTTGCTATATTTTGTATAGCGTTCTTTGCAGAAGTAAGCCCAAATATGATTAGAGGGATTTGGTACTTTGTAAATACAGCAAAAGATAATGTTGGAAAATTTCTGGCTGTAAACAATCAATAAAATCGTTGTGCAAGAGTCCCAACAGTTAAAGCCAACAAACTCGGTTGAAAATTTGGTGAGAAAATTAAACAAAAACTCAATTCATTGCATGCGCATAGTCTTGTAAGGTAGTTTTATTAAAACACTGCGATTAAACAGCTGGAATAATCATCCAGTTCTGTGTGGTTTTTCCTTTTGACTTAATAGTATTACATTGATTGATTTTTTTGATTTTAATCATAACAAACTTTTAAACGAGAAATTATTATCAGCATCGGTGTAGCGTAACATTGTAGGGTGTTTTATAAAATTGGATTAGAAAATCCTAAACCCTAAACTACAGAAAGTGGACTTCCATTTCTTCTTGCAGCTTCCAATTGCGGACTTACACACTGTGACAATTGCTTTATAAATTATTGTTTTAACTTCTACTACAAATATTACCAAGGCTGCAAGCAGTCCGATTAGCAAAACTACAAATACAACGGCTATATTCCCCCTAAAACTAGATATAACTTCACCACCCGTGTCTTCTTCCTCGCCTTCTTTGACAATTTTTATTCCTGCGACTTTCGGCATATAATTAACCATAAAATCGGTCCACCACTCCCAAATCCCGCTCATTTGCAGTCCATCCATTTTTCTAAGAATGAAAGGGCTTACCCACCGCAAAAACCCAAGGCCGTGATTAATGCTGTATGGGGATTCTCTACTTAAGAAGACTTTTCCCTTCTTGCTTTCTTTCCTATTGAGATGGTAAAAGACCGGGTAGGCATGTGTGTCCGGTAGAAAAAATGCACTATTGTTGCATTGCTTGAGATGCGGATCTTCTAGCAAACTGATTTCATTTTGCATATATTTTTTCCATTGAGGATGAACTCGAGTATGATTTAAAATGTATTCTGATCTTTCTGAGAGTCGCTTTTTAGAGAAAGAAAATTTGATGCGGTGGTAATCTGCTGCAGCAAAGACGTAGAGCTCACTTGGAAGCACAGGGGAGTGATGTCCGCTCTTCAACATATTCAGAAAATTTCTTGAGGTAGTGCCCCACGCTTCCATATTAGAAAGCCCACCGAATGTCTGAATTCTTGTGTAGGTACTAAAGTTGTGCTTAACAAGTGCCTCAAATGTGTCAAGGGGAAGTGCTGCGCGGGGCAATGTAATTTTAGTGATATTTTTGTTCTTGTACGCGTTACTTAACACCAAACTCATAAGCAAACAGGGACCTAAAGCTAGCTGCAGTTTTCTATTCCTAATAAACTTTTCAGAAATTGGATTTCCTTGCTCAAAAAGCGCTCTAATTGTCGGGAGAAACACTGAAAAAATATTCCCAGTGTCCAAGATGTCGTCGCGAAGTACACTCGTCGATGTTTTTTTGGCCACATTAGTAATTACAACTGCAACAAGTGTGACAGCTGACATTGCAACGCCAATCCAAATCCATATAGGTGGTTCGAATATGTTGACAAGCTCTTCAAATGGTAATTTAGTGATGGGGGCCATTCCACAACTCACAAACAAGAGTTTTGTATTGTGAAATTTGTAGTGGACGTGATCATAGTTACTTATTTGTCCAATAATCAAGTTGGGTACTGCACTGGATTCAGCGAATGATTTTCCGTCATCGTTTGCTAATTCCTCAGTTAGAGCGAAATTATAACTTTTTTGGCTGAATGTGCCATTGCCCACAATTGTTTGAAATATCAACTGTAGCTCGAACTCGTAGTGAACATTTGCAAGGTAACTATGTCGCCGGAACAGTAGTTGATATGGACTGACGCTATTATCGCTTCCCTTTGCCACGTATCGAAAAAACGCTGTAGAGTATTCTCCTAGAATCTGACCATGCCAGTGTATGTAGTCTGTATTCGAATTAAGTAATTTAAAATTTTCGACGAGACTTTTTTCTGCGAAGGATGTACCGACATTTACAGGGAGCGCTTCGTTTTTTTGATTAGGCTTGCAGTTTCGACAAAAAAGAATCACGTTATTTAACCGGAACAGAGTCGCCGAAAGCTTCACTATCTGAAATGTTAGCTCTTCCCGGGACGAAGTAACAAATAAATGCGGTAGTCCATTATAACCTGCCGCAACGGAATTCTGCCATGGCTTTAAAGTACTTAAATCCTCAGCACGCCATTGGCATACAATTACGTCGTAAATGGGTCTGGATTTTATGTATGGGAACAACAAGTTGGTATCAAATTCAATTTGCTCATCATCAAACTTATAGGTGATAGAATGGGCCCAGAAATGTTTGTAGCTGGTTGGAATTACCATACGAACAACATTAGACCATGGAGTTATTTCATGAAAAAGTACATTGTCCTGCCAACTCGGAGGAAAAAGATACCAGTGGCTTTCACAATACCAGAGTTTGGATTTTGCACTGTTGTCCACAAGAGGTATGTCAAAGCAGTCTAGATACCGAACCATTTGGCGCTGACACCACGCTAATCCAGATTTGTTTTTTGGTGAAGGCATCTTTTCAAATGGGAATGTTCGAGTGAACTCGTCGGTGAAACCACGATTTGGCTCGATTTTGTACTTAACTCTGACCACATCGTACCGTGATAACACAACTGGATTCTGAAATGGCTGCAAATCTATTCCGTTGTAGTTGATTACATGGTTTAAACATCGGGACAGACTGTTGATCTTTTCATGTAAATTAACGATTTGGATGTCACGACCTTTCCAGGTGTTCCAGTTGGAAGTTCCACCGCGGTATTCAGAGTACTTTCGAGATGATTCATGAAAGTTTGTAGGATCGGGATTTACAATCTCCCGATATGTTATTGCAAAGTTTAAATTGAAATGTAATAAAATTATGAAAATCCGCAACAAGCTCAATGAAATTAATTTTACCTCCATTTTGAATGGAACATGTGCGAGTTTGTGATCAAAATTCCTCAATTTTTCGGTAACTTCTTGTCTATATAGCTATAATAAGTTTAAAAACGTAAACTAAATTAATTGTGATTCAATAAAAATTAAGTTTTATCTGATGAAGTTTATGCTGTTCGTGTTTCACGTTTGTTCTATTAATAAGTTTATCAGATTTCTTAGCTTGCCCACAAAATGTGTGTTACATGCTGCTTGGGATTCATGTGTGCAAATTTGGAATAACTTTTTACTTCGTTACTACAGTTTAATGACGCAGGCAAGCCAATTACTTGTAATCTGAATTGACTTTAAAGACAAAAAAATATTGAATTGAAAACGGGAGAATATCACGAATAACAACCGTGTTTTGAAAATATTAAGATATTTTAAGGATATGACATTTAAGTAAGAGTAGTTAATTATTAATCAATAAATAACTAGAATTTATACTAAAATGAGCGCATAAAATCGGTACCGACTGGTAACTTTTTGCAAGCAGAAAAGAACTGCACCTTTTGTCAAATATTTAGCTTTGAAGTGGCTGGTAGGTACTTAATGTCACAGGTTTTCTTTGGATGGTGGACAACAAATGTATTGGTAGTCTCTTGGTATGGTTCACCTCAGCCCGGGCATATCGATTTTATCAAAATTTAAAAACAGGTGGTAGCAGTACTAATGGCCTTGTTTGATCAAAAACAATTTGCTTTTTCTTAGGCAATTGGTATATATAGATAACAGTATAAAACTTATATTATGGAATAAACGTTTTTAACATCCATTGAACTGGTGAAATGCGAAGAAAGTTTTATAACATTTTAACTCACGAAGATGTTTTTTGGTTGCGTGTGATACGGGTTGTTTTTTAACGTCCGTTTTATCAGCTGTTAAAATTTTTGTTAGATTTGCATTAAGGAAATTAAGTCAAGAGTTTACTATTCGGTTAATGTAAAGTAAAGAATTCGTGTGTATGTATTGCATCTGCTCTAAGCAAGAACTTCTCAAAACAAGCAATATTTTTTGATAAACTAACTATCATTATGAAATCCCCGTTAGTGCTGCTACCACTTGATTTTAAAGTTTAAATAAATCAATATGCCCAGGCTGAGATGAAACATACATAGTTCAGCAAAACCTATCAGTATATAGCCATCAATTCCACATAGCAACCGGATTAAGTGTAAGTTTCAAATACATTTTAATGCCTCTACTTTCAGTATTACAAAGCCAAGGCTAAAGTGACTTAAGTTTTATAATATATTATTTAACCAAGCAGTTATGCCGGCTGACATAATGCTTTTAAGATGTTAGTTGCTAGCACACGCAATTAGAGCATTTTGTAATTAAAAAGTTATTCTAGATTCCAGTCCGCTTGTGGAGTTGACAAATTTTCCAATACACTTTAATGATAAATTCTTCTGTTTTCAGTTTTGGTCATATTGTCTTATTGTCTGCACTTTCAATAATAGGATTTACCGCCCTCTGTCGTCATTATGGAAATAAAAGTGCGCCCGTCCAGTGGATAGTGGAAATTTCCACCCTGAAGGAAACGTAAATTCCACTAAACTGAGGAGGACAAAGTGGAGAAAAGGAGATTTACAAAGCTATTTTACTAACAAACTATAATATAAACTCCAGCTACGTATTTTAAATGCCTCCTTACATCATTTTTACAGTATTTTTTGACCAGCAATTGTCATTTAGTGTTTCCATTAAGTACGTTTCATATGATACAATGTAGCGCTCTCCTACAGTGAACTTTGCTGCAGGAAATTATGAATAAGAGTCAATACATTCAAAATTCCATAATTTAAGTCAACTATTAACTCTCTGATGAATCTATTTTGTGTCAATTCGTAAGTTCTCATCTCGTAATCTCATTTTAACATTATCTGGATTAGTTAACTACTGTAGGCGTCCTATCTCAGATTTTACACGGGATGTATATCGCAGATTCAAATTTAGCTCCATGACATTGTCCATTTCTTCCATTTTGACCACTTTCTTCCGT
The DNA here is from genome assembly GCA_001718145.1 of Orchesella cincta. Classification (NCBI taxonomy): domain Eukaryota; kingdom Metazoa; phylum Arthropoda; class Collembola; order Entomobryomorpha; family Orchesellidae; genus Orchesella; species Orchesella cincta. Next base: position 20,825 of record LJIJ01001774.1, read on the forward strand.
TTTGTCCATTTCGTACTGTCCACCCAAAAAGGGGTGGAAAATGGACACAGGGTGCACATTGTAATCAAGGCCTGGCCAAATAAGAGTATTTTAAGTGGGTTAATTCAAAATATTCATTTGAAATACTTTTGTTAATTTATATAGTAGATACTTCTCTATTCTATGAAACTACGAACAAATAATATGCACCAATTCGTTTAAAAAACTTTGTGAAGCGAGTTTTCAAAAGAAGGCAGTAAATGTATCAGGGGCATCAAAACCACCTGGACACTTTGACAATGTCCAGGCTAGAATTTCGGTATCCAGACACCTGACTGGACAATTACTTCGAAGTACCAAGATGAAAATGCTCAGCTGTTGGGTTTAATCAATTACTAAAACAAAATCAACTAATATAGAAAACGTTTTCAGAAAATCTCATACCTCAGCAAACCTGCAAATCGAGATGTAGTATATATCTTTAGTTAATACTATTACGTAATTCGTAAAAAACATGGGTCACAACGAAATCCTAAAAAGATTTGGGATTGAACCCTATGTCACTTGTGTCACTTTAAAGCGTATTACCTTTGAACCAGTTCGTAAGTTTTGATTAATCTGTCCAATGCTTGCTTTTAACTTAAACTTTAGTAGCTTTGGATTGATATATCACATGCTATTTTGATCAATTTAAACATTTATCGTAAATTGTGACCCCAGGGTCGGAAATTCGAATTTACAGTGCATATTTGCAATTAGCAATGCATATGCCATCTTCCTAATGACTATATCACAACATATATGTGACGCTTATCATCTTGATTGATCTTACCATTTGTTTGAACATGTTAACGTGGCTTGTTTAACTAAACCCCATACTTGCACTTTGACTGATGAAATTTCAATACGTCAAACGATTCGAAAGTTATCTTGCCCAAATAAAGACGACAACTCAAGATACCGATTTCGTGAAACCAAAGAATTTTCGACAAAGCATGAACCAGAAAGAAATCACTATAAAAATAAACTTCACTCAGGACTCAAAAATTGACACTAATAAAAAGAAATATAGCATTTATACCATTATATATGGCCCAAAATATAATCATATTGCCCTGCCCTCATTTGATACAAAGCACTCTACGACCAGCACGGCAGAATCTTCGGTAGCACACAGTGACAATGCCACAGCAAGAAATTCAGCTATAATTCAGTTAAATAAGAAGCCTTTTTGGCCTCTGGTCATTCAAGCAATGTAAATGCGCTACAGGAAGTTTTACAACCGGAGAAAGTTTTTACACCAATAAATATATGCAATTAGAAAGTAACTGGTTTGAAATCGAGAATGGTGAATATGTAAGACGGTAATGTCAGTCGTCGTTGATTAGTTGTACTCAACGAAGTGTTAACTTACTTATGGTAAGTTTTCTCAAACAAGATTTGAAGTGTATATATTATGTTTCCTAAAGCTTCAAACGTAGTAAATCCTCTTTTCCGCATTACGCTTAAGAATACAAAATAAGTTATACTTTATGATTGAAATTCGTGAGAGGACATTTTTTGATAAGAAATTTATTCCTTGTCGAGCTTTCTGTGTCAAACTTAACACCTTCATCAGGACAAACAATCAAATGAAATTTTCTAGCTTATATCAAATTAACAAGATATGATATTTTATGAAATTTAAATGAAACATGTTATTTCAACTATGGTTGTTTTGTTATGGGTAACAGTAGTTCAAGCCAGTCTTCATGGATATCTACCTTTCCTTTGTTGCGGTTCATTGAGTTTTGAGCTTTATGTATGTATAACTTTCAAGGAAAATCCGATTGTGATTACGGGTTTCTCTTTGGATCAGGGAAGCATTATCAAAGTCTATTTCATGATTGAGTTCGAAAGTGTGTCCTGCAACTGCTGACTCCATTATTTTGGCATTTTCAACATCTTTTTTGTGTTCGTTTACGCGAATTTGAAGAGTCCGGCTTGTTTTTTGGGGCAGTTCGTTTTGCACGGGATTTTGTATATTCCAACATCCACTTGTGGTCTATTGTCTTTGGTGTTGCATACTAAGCTTGATAGTTTTTGTCCTGGGATGTATCCAATATCCACTTGTAGACTGTCTCTTAGGATGCTTCCGATTTTGTTGGTAATTTTTCCAAACCAAGGGAGAATCAATCTTCCTTTTTGGGAACTCGTAGGTTGTGATTGGGATGATTGCTGTTGAACTCTAGTTTTCATTTTCTCTATACTTTTTTCAATCATGAAGGTTGGGTATTTGTTGGCTGTGAAAGTTTTTTTGATGTGCACTAATTCATTTTCGAGATGTTCTTTATCACATAGTTTTAAAGCTCTGTAAATTAGCTGTCTACTGCTGACATGTGGCAAAAGGGATGTGCTGAAGAGAAATGGAGATATTTATCTGAGTCTGTCGGTTTTGTATAAATCTGATGTCCTAATGTTCCATCTTCTTTACTTGTGACTAGCACATCTAAGAAAGCAAGTTTCTTTTTCGTGTCTTCAGATTCTCTTGTGAACTTCAAATTGGGATGTATTGCGTTCATTTTTTCGTTGACTAAGTCAAGTTTTCAGTTATTTACATGTACATAACGATCATCAACATAACGGCAGTAGTTCTTTAATTCCTTAATTTTCGGATTATGGGTAATTTCTATATGTTGCATAAAATTTCAGCTAATACTGCGGAAAGAGGAGAACCCATTGCTAATCCGTCTTCCTGTCGGTAGTACTTGTTGTGGAATTGGAAACTCGATTCATTCATGCATAATTCTAATATTTCCATAATATCAGTCACATCAAGTTATACTTGTGTTTCTCAATTTAGTTAATGCAGTTCGGTTTACTAATATTACTAATATAATGGGCACAATTTCATTGGGGCAAACTTGAAAGTATATCCACGGAAAGCCATTCTAAACTTTAGCACTATATAAAATACCCATTTTGAATGTCAGTCTGCAAATTTTTACGTTGTGACGCCCCTCTAAGTACACACCTTGATTGGCAGTTTGCGAAACAAGATAAAAGTCAAACCCGAAACAAAGATTTTTATTATTCGTTAAAAATATTCCACAAGTACGTACAAATGCATTATCAATTCCTCCAAACTTTTTCGAAACTTTGCAACTTTGATTCTTACCTTTAAGGCCGAGTGACTACGTCATAAACGACGGCCAACTAATTAAGGGTCTGAGTACTGACTGCATGAGCTCCTTCGCGGTGTTCATATTTATGGATAGGAAGCATTGACTTTTAACTGCAAATAAATAAGTATTATTACAACATAATTTAGAAACTGTAGATTAAGTTAGCAACTGCTTACTGCCAAAATCGATAGAACATCTTCCCTTGACCATTCCATAAGTCTCAGTGTTGTTGTTAGTCAAGGTAATGAAGATAATGTCTAGTTGTGTGCTCGTTTGATCCATTGCTCGCGACACTCCATCTACATACGAGGCTCCACGATTATCATTCAAGCGAATCCTAAAAAGTAAAGAAATAACAACGCATTCATTTGAGAATCAATGCCAAATTAAAAATTGCGATTATAAAAGCATACATCTTAAAAGGTGTGGCATGGCTTACACTGTGCAGTCTTTCCATTTAGTTCGGCATTGAAGCACCGGTCCCTCAATCCCATCTTTATCCACTTTCAAACGGTAATCCACAACTGAATCAACGTACCATGTACTACCATCACCAACCCTTCCAGTGGAGAGATCAGGAGGACATTCTGTTTTCTCTTCCTCCTTTAAATCAAGAGAAGAGTCGCAGATTAAACAAAGTAAAAAGTAGGTAACTACGAAGAGAGAACATAATTTTAACTACTCACCTTATCCTCAATGTTGATACAGTTAGCGACAGCATTGTTGGCCGGGGTGGCACCTTGATCAGTTTCCTTTGTAGGTGGTGGTTTAGGTGTAACCTGGTAAGTCCGCGTCCTCAGTCTCCCCAATTCTTCCATAGAAGCGTTATCATTAAGTAGGCTAAGTAAGACTTCATTTCATTTGTTTTTCAAAGACATTCTTTAGTTTTACACAAATCTTAACTTACATGGGTTCGACAGCTGAAAAAAATGAGCAGCAAATAATTAGGTTGTGTCAGAAGCTTCCCGTTGTCCATTCATATTGGCGAATAGCCTCCCCGCGCTGATAGAGTTTATAATAAGAACAGTAAAAGTCCAAAATATGAACAATTACAGATGTATTAGGTAGCTAACCCGATAATACTAGCTCATTATATTATATTAATGCATTACGTTTGCAATTATATTCTTAAATTGTACATGTTATACCGTACTTTTTAATGAACAAAATATTCAGTAAGTCTGCAAACAATTTTCAATTAATTATTTATTTACAAATGTACTCAATTAATAGAAATATCATTGACATATTTAATTACTAAAGGTTGATTTACAGATAGATTAGGGTGTAAAAAAATATTTAAATTTAGCTAATTAAATGTTACTTTTATAAAAAAAGAAATTTAAATAGAAACTCAAAACTAATTTAATTAATGTAGGATTTAGATAAACTAAACTTATATTGTATTCCGGGTTGAAGTCTCAGGCATCATCCATTCTCTCAATCACGCAGATGTCCCCAACAGGCTTCTTTCTCGAGCTGACAGAAACGATCTTCAGATTTGGACAGGTGTTCCAAACTCCATCCCGCACTAGCATCTCCTCAACAATTACTTGGTTCACATTTACACCAAGGGTAGCCAATTGGTTTAAAATAGCGTCCCTCTCAATGAATGCTGGAACATGCTCCTCGAAGACAAAGTCAGCGTCTAATCGTCTTCCCCAAGCAGCCTCCCGAAGTGACGTCAATCGTTGCTTCAGAGAAATGATTTCATGCGCAGCATTGCTCTCATTCGAACTTTCGACATTACTACCTTGATTCTGACCACCATAACGGGCTATCTCGTCTAATTCGTATGGCTCATAGTGAAGGAGCTGGATCACTTCTAAAGCCGGAAACATGGAAAGCAAAGTCCTGTCAAAGTTTGTTTGCTCCACATCATAATCAGCAAAATAGATCGTCAGTTTTTTTACGTTTTCGGCCACAACTCTTGCTGAAGGTGAAGTTTGAATTGGTTCACCACTATCAAAGTCTTCCCAAAAGATGTTCAAGGAGATATCTCGCAGAGTGCTTCCACATGTGCCTATCAATTTTTTAAAGTCTCGTAAATCGACTTGGCTCCAACCCAGTATCGACAGATGTTCAAGTGCAGAAGTTTGAGTAAATCGAAGAAACTGTGGGCTTGGATGACAAACGTTGAGCTCCTTCAGTTTCCCAAAGGCTGAATCCGATGTGGTGGCGATAGAAAAGTTTTCACCCCTTCGCCACGGAATACAGTATTCGTGTCCTTTTTGAAGAGCAGGAAGGGAATCGCCGGTACCCCAGAGCAAGTGCACAAGTTGGTCAGCGTACGAAGCAATCAACCATACGTACAGGGTGTTTCTGTTTTCGTCCTTTTTCCCAGAATAAGACTTCAGTTCCAAAGTGGTAAGGCTGGGCAGAGGTGGAGGTTGCAGAATTCCACCGGGTCCAATGCTCCTCTTGGCTAGCTCTACATTCTCAAAGCAAAGACACTTCAAGTTGCTCATGGATCTGAGCATCGCAGCCAGCGATGTTGTGCCAATAATTTGATCCTGAAGGGCAAATGTGGTGAGGTTGCTTCCAAATTTTGACATAAAGATTGGTAAAGCCATCTGGGTGTCAGCAGGGCCCTGAGGGAAATCTTCGTCTCCATTAAGAAGCAACGAGTTGAACGAGAGGGGATTTCTCCCGGTACGAAACACTTTTCGGGGGCAGTAGACACTCAGTTGATCAGATTGACCTCCGATCTTAATAGCTGGAAAAACATGCATCTGCCTTCGAGAAAGCACTTCCTTTTCCAAGAGGGAATTCACAATGTCCTTCCACTGGCAGTTGACGAGGCGGTAGACTAACACGTTGTTCCTCCGTTGATTGAGAATCGCGTGCTCCAGAATAATAGTCAACACCTACAAATAAACCATATTAAAATCAACTTAGAACGGGGAAGTAGTCAGAATGAAGAGATACAAATCTCTTACATTTCTAATTATAATTTAAAGGCTTTTACCTCAGGGGGTAGATCGTCCATCGTCTTCTCAATTGGCGGAGTATTTTCTTCCTCCTTGTCCAATTTGGGGTTCTTCCCAAGGCAGCTGGAGCTCTCCGTTTTGGTTTGACAACGACATACTTAATGCCACAATTCACCATAAACTCGAAAATTGATAAATGAATAAACGATTACAACTAAATTGATTTGTCTGTGACTGATAATCAATGAAGTATCGGCACAACTGAAAAATGTCAGAATTGAAAAATTATCTCCACAAGAGCAAACACGTAATCAACCACGAGCAGTTGTGTAAATGTGAGAACGAGAACCACCAAACAAAACAAGTCTACTCGTCCATGTACTCGTTTTTTTACGCTGCAGAATGGATAATTTGCAATTGCCTCGCGCCAGTTGAACACCCCCCACTCTCTATTGCTCTGAGATTAGGCTTTGTTAATATTTTGATAAATAAATGCTTGAAAATCCATTATGAACCAAATTACTTTTGTTTTACTTTTATTGCAAAATGCTAACCGAAACCATTGAGCACAAACGATTTCAATGTTAAATGTGTAGTTAATTACGAGATAAAATTTTAAAACTTGGAAGCAGAGGATGCCATTGATCGAAGAGTACCATAAACCTTAGAGGATGGCGTCCCCAATATCAAGTTACAACGAGCGTGTTTAACCAACTGGATTTTTTCAAAGGACCTGAGAATGGCGTGGAGTTTTCAATCGTAAATTTGATTTTTCCTCCTTATCCAATGACACTTCCAATAGCATGAGACAAATGGTCACCCTTCAACGGCTTCACGTCCTTAACTTCAAACGTGTCAATGAACCGATTTTCCAGAGCTCTAAGGGCATGAGCGTCTTCGATTGCGAAGCCGTAAACGATGGACTGCACAAAGTCGACAGCTTTCTGCAAATAGCTGGGGTGCTTCACGTCTTCATTCGCCCGAATCTCCACGATTCCTCTCACGTTGAAGCAAACTTGGAGCTCCAAATGCTCAACGATTGGGACAGAAATTTCCCTCCACTCTTGCTTAAGTTTCGGGGGACCATGCAGGTGTCGTTCGCAATTAACCCAAGCCATACAGACAAAGCAGGAACTTTACCTCCTGTGAAGAATGGTCTGAGTACAACCATTCCGACAGCCGACAGTTTACTTCCATCGTCGGAATCTCCTCAAGCTCGACCTTCAACGCGCTGCAGGATCCGAGTCGACAGCCCTACTTCAATTGTAATGGTTAATGGTAAACGAGGAGGCACGTGTGAATGATAAAGCAAAGGAAGGTCAAGAACAATTTGTGTGTACCCGGGAGCATAATCGGAAATTCCGATTCGGAATGGAGAAAGTGATCCTCAGTTTAACATGTCAGACTAACAATTAGATTCGAAAGCGTCTCCATCGTTGAACCGCATGACGATCTGCCGAATCCGCCATTTTTACCATGCCTCACGACACTGGAAGCCCACTCATGCAGCACTCTTGAGACTCTCATTTTGGACATTCCGTGGGTGCATTTGATCAAGAGGGAGCTCAACGTCAATTATTAACAAGGCGTCCAACCCCAAATAACAGTGGGAACTGTGGCTCCCAGGTTAAAATCGTTTAAACTGCGTTATCCGGATGACAATCTGAGCGAAATTGTTCTCAGCAGTTCCCTACTTTGGAAGTGCTCCAGTTAGTACGCTTTCAACCTCATTGTTTCGACAACAATGTTTACTATCACGATGAGCTTCGAAATTTAGTTACGGAATCGGCCGAATTTGAGAACGAGAACAAATATATTGAATTAAAATTAATCCTACAAAGTTAACTTAACGAATTAAATTATCTCTTGACTGTTAATATAAATTGTTTTTTAATGTGGTTTGTTAAAAGTAAATGATAAATTAAAAAATGTATGAAGTTTGCATAGCACCTTACTTTTAGATTTCACATGGATTAGGAGTAATTAGAGCATTACAAGCGTGCCAGTAATGTCTACGTTGGGCTTTTGCTGGAAACCATGCATGCTACTCAATCCGTTTCAACGTGAATAGCTTCTGTGTCTGTTATTAACTTGGTAAATTACCACTTTGATAGTATCCCATTAACTAGCGTTTCATTTCATTCGTTTTCTAACATATTCTTTAGCTTTACACAAATCCCCTACTTGCATGGGTTTGACAACTTAAGAAAATACGCAGCAGCAGGTATTGTAGCTAATTTAATTATTTTAGAAATAAATAATTAGGTTGGGGCAGAAGCTTCCCGTTGTCCATTCATACTTTGCGATTAGCCGCCTCGAGAGTTTGTAATAAGAACAGTAAAAGTACAAAACATGAACCGTTGCAAATTTATAGGCTAACTAACCCGATAATACCAGCTCATTATATATATTATATTAATGTATGTATTTGCATTTAAAAGTATGTATATTACTGAAATGTTACTGTACTTTTTAAATGAATAAAATAATCACCAGATGTGCAAACAATTTTCAATTAAAATCCTTTATTTACAACAAATGTACTCAATTAATAGAAAATACCATTGAAATATATAATTACTGATGTTGGTTTACAGATAGACTAGGGTGTAAAAAGGTAAAAGAACCTGGTTAAAGGTTAAAAATGAAGTTACTTTTCGGCAAAAAAAATCAATTTGAATAAAAACTCAAAACTACATAATTACAGCAGGATTTAGATAAACGTACATCGTATTCCCGGTGAAAGTCTCAGGCATCATCCATTCTCTTAATCACGCAGATGTCTCCAACAGGCTTCTCTCCAGAGCTGACAGAAACGATCTTCAGATTTGGACAGATCTTCCATACATCATGCTTCTCTAGCATCTGCTCAACAATTAATTGGGTCACATTTACACCAAGGGTAGCCAATCGTTTTAAAACAGCTCTCCTCTCATTCCATGCACGAGTTTGCTCATCGAAGTCGTCGTCGTCTTCGTCGTCGTCATCATCATCTTCCCCTCGTCGTCTTTCCAAAGCAGCCTCCCGAAGTGACGCCGATTATTGCTTCAGATAAATGATTTCAGCCTTGTCATTGCTCTCATTCGCCCCCGAACTTACGAGATTACTACCTTGTGGAGCCATTCTGGAGTAATTGTGGACTAGGTGGATCTCTTCCAAATCCGGAAACATGGAGAGCACGGGAAGGAAAGTCTTGTCAATGTTTCTTCCTCTTCTTCATAATCATCAAAACTGAGCATCAGCAAACGCTTTTGGCCACAACTCCTTCTGAAGGTATTAATTTTCCAGTCTCAAAGATTTCCCAAGTGACAAATAAAGCGATAAAACACAGTGTGCTTCCACATGTGCCTATCAATTTATTCAAGTCTCTTAAGTTGACTTCGCTCCGAAATGCAATCCCAGATCTGTTAGTGCAGGAGTTTGAGTAAACCGAAGAAATTGCGAACTTGGATAGTAAAATTTAGACGCCTTCAATTTCCCAAAGGCTGAATCCGATGTGGTGGCGATAGAAAAGTTTTCATCCCGGAGACACGAAAATGAATATTCATAACTTTTTTGTAGAGCTGGAACCGATTCGCCGGTATGCAAAGCCAAGTACACAAGTTGGTCAGCGTAGGAAGCAATGAGCCATACATACAGAGGGTTTATTTTCTGTCCTCATCGTCTGACATTGTTATCAGTTCCAATTAAAAGACAGGCAGAGGTGGAGGTTGGAGGATTCCATCGGATCCAATGCTGCTCCAGTCTAGTTCTACATCCTCGAAGCGAAGAACCTTTAAGTTGCTCATGGATCTGAGCATAGCTGCCAGTGATTTGTGCCAATAATTTGATCCGAAGGGCAAACGTGGTGAGGTGCTTCCAAATTTTGACATGAAGATGGTAAAGTCATCTGGTTGTCAGCAGGGCCCTGAGGAAAATCCTTGTGTCCATTAAGAAGCAGCGAGTTGAACGAGAGTGGGTTTCTCCGGCACGAAAAACAGTTCGGGGGCAGTAGACACTCAGTTGATCAGATTGACCTCCGATCTTAATAGCTGGAAAAACATGCATCTGCCTTCGAGAAAGCACTTCCTTTTCCAAGAGGGAATTCACAATGTCCTTCCACTGGCAGTTGACGAGGCGGTAGACTAACATGTTCCTCCTCCGTTGATTGAGAATCACGTTCTCCAGAATAATAGTCAACACCTACAAATAAACCATATTAAAATCAACCCAGAACAGTAAAACAGTATTTCTAATTAAAATGAAAAGACTTTTACTTCAGGGGGTAGATCGTCCATCGTCTTCTCAGTTTGTGGAGTTTCCTCCTCCTTGTCCAATTTGGGGTTCTTCGCAGGGGCAGCTGCAGCACTCCCATTTGGTTTTGACATCGACATACTTAATGCCACAAATCACTAGAAACTCGAAAATTAACAAATGAATGAAATGATTAATACTGAATTGATTTGCTTGTGAGATAATCGTGAAGTGTCGGCACAACTGACAAATGTCAGAATTGAAATTATTTCGACAAGAGCGAACAAGATATAACCACGAGCAGGGTGTAAGTTTGAGAATCACCAAACAAACACAAGTCCATGTACTCGTTTTTATGCTGCAGCATGGGATAATTTGCAATTGCTCGCCGCCAGCACACACCCACTCTCTATGGCTTTGAGCTCATACATTGTTTTATATTTTGTTAAATAAAATTTAATTAATGATTGAAATCCATTATGAACCAAAATTACTTTTGTTTTACTTTTATTCCAAATATTAACTAAACCCTTTAAGCACAAATTCTGATGTCACTAACGATGTAAAAAGTTAAAAATTTGTTGGAAGCACGGGATGAAATTGATCTAAGCGTTCCATTAACCTTGGAGGGTGGCGTCCTCAAGATCAAATTACAAAACGCACGTTTAGTCAACTGGGCATACGGGTATAGAAACCTCCACCTTTTTCGGCCTGGATTCCGTGGGTCAGAATTTTGACATTTTAACCAAATTTTCGGGGGTCAGATTTTTAGGCATAATAAGCCAACTGGTCGTAATTATGGAAGCATTCAAGTGAATTTAACTATATAGAACATGTTTTACGACTGAATTTAGGCAGACTTTACAATTCATTCTAAGAAATACAAACATACAAATACTGCATACGTATAAAATCATCTAATATCCCTATATTTACCAAAAATAAAATAAATGAACCCAAAAGATAGAAGCTTTTAAACGATTGCTAATGTCCACAATTACAATAGTAGAATGTCAAAAGTTAAATCAAAGACCAGTGCCACCGGAAGGTACTGATCGGGGATTAATCCAATAACGCCAACATAAGCTTTAAAACACCCCTTTGGGACAAATTTGAGTACAAAATCGGGATTAGATTTTTTTACCAATAGCTTTTAAAGTGCTCAGAAATTGAAATAAGAAAATTTTTTGGACCGGAAACGTTCTACATGCTCAGAAATTGCACGAAATTTTTTTACAAGGTATAAATTAGAAACTGTTTTTGAACTAGGTACGTTCCAAATGCTCAGAAATTGCACGAAATTTAGTTACAATGTTGAAATTAGAAAATTTTTGAACCCAAAATGTCCCAAACGCTCAGAAATTGCACGAAATTTAGTTACAATGTTGAAATTAGAAAATTTTTTGAACCCAAAATGTCCCAAACGCTCAGAAATTGCACGAAATTTTGTTACGGGGTTTAAGTTAGAATTTGTTGTGAACTAGGTATTTACGTTCCAAGAGCTCAGAAATTGCACGAAATTTAGTTACAATGTACAAGAACCAAGCTTTCGACCACTTTTGTCAACTTAACTTAACTCGTTAGTATAGAACACTTTTGGTCTCAACTGATTAAGACCAGAAGGTAGTCAGCCTAGCTTCGCTAGGTAGCCCTTGGGTCAGAATCGTTTGCCTGGGTCAGCGGGCTGGTTTTGCCAGCCCTTGGTTAGAATTTTTTGTACCGTGAGTCAGAATTTTTTCCCCTTTTCGGCCTGGGTAAGCCGGAACCGGTGTTAATGGAGGTTCACCCAGTTGAACTGGGTGTTTTCAAATGTTCCGAGAATGCGAATTCCAGGAGTCGGCCAGCCAACACGATCCGAGCCTTGTGGCATTTTTAATCGTAAACTTGGTTCTTACTCCTTTCCCAGCGAGTCTTCCAATGGCACGAGTCGAATGGACCATTTAACGGCTTCATGTCGTCAACTTCAATCGTGTCAATGAACATATTTTCTAGGTGGATGAGGGCCAGAGCATCCTCAACCGCGAAGGCGTAAACGAAAGCCTGCACAAAGTCGACACGTCGACAGCTTTCTGCAAATAGTGGGTCTTTCAAGTATTCGCTCACCCGAATCTCCACGAGTCTTGTCTTCACATTGAAGGGAGCTTGTACCTCTAAATGCTCCCACGATTGGAGTGCAAATGTCCCTTCCCTATTGCTTGTGTGGCAACCCCTACTTTCCAATGTGTTTGTTGATCAGGGCAGTTTAAAAACACATATGAAGCTCCACGAAAAGGAAGCCGAAAAGCTGTAAATGTGCAATCGTCTACTGAAGATCCCAGCGGCTGTGAAACTCAAGACCTTGAGACCAAGAGACCCCCTTGAGACTGATCATATGCTTCGTGCAGCGTGGTTGGTTTCAACTCGCTGCAGGATGATCCGATTCCACCGTCCACCTTCAATTATGATGATAACGACGAAGCGCCTTCGAATGAAAATGCGGAGGAGGACCAAGAACAAGCTGTGTGTAACGGGGAGCATGATGGGAATAGAGAAAGTGATGCTCACCTGCTCACCGTTCCAAATACCAGGCTAAGAGGAAAGTGAACTAGACGACAACGATATTTGGGTTGAGTGGAAATTACGTGGGTTTTCAACCAATCTGTTTTGCTAATGCATTTTGGGGTATGTTGCGACTACGCAAATAAAACTGGAGCATTTTCTCCAGCGAAAATGTTTCGTGATCACAATATCAGCGTTGTAGCATAGAACAATACAATCCCACAGAAAAGGCGCCTAATTCAAAACGTGGAATTTACCGAGTAAATAAAGTTGATGCTCTAGAGACTCTAGACTAGAGTGTGAGTGTAAAAAAGAAATCGTGTTCAATCTTGAAATGTCCGTTGAGTTGCATTGCATTGTCGTGTTTTTCTGTTAGTTTTTGTTAAACCTGATGCTGTTAAAATCAGCAGGTTTAATTTCATTTCCGGTATTAAGCACCAATACTCATTAGTTTTTGTGAAAGTTTGAGAAAGTCAAAACTAAAGTAAAATAAGGTCCGGTTCAGCTGGTTGGTTGTAGTTAGCAGTTTTAACCATCCTTTCGTGTCTAATCAAATGGTGGATTGATCGGAGTTTTGAAATATGTACATTCATTTTGAATTTCAGCTCGTCAGACGCTTTAATCGGTTTCAGAAAAGCTCCCACTAGTGCCACTCACCCCTCTCCTGTGGAGATCATCAAGAAATGGACGAGTCAATGAAACTAGATGAAGCCATTCCTCCTTCATCCACTAAATCAATTAATGACCTCCCACCTGAAGTAAGCTTTGTTTTATAACGCTTAAATGTGACTGAGATGTGGAATAAAAAGAGTTAAATATACATTGGTATTCTTTAACTCTAGGTCCTGGCTATAATTTTGGAGTTCGCGATGTCGGATGTGGATCGCAAGACCATGTTGGGTTACCGTTTGACCAACTCCCAGTGGAAAGACGTGTTGGATTCCATCATCGAAAAGAAGATTGTCTCAGGCGAGTTTCCAACCTTCGACATCTTTCCAGCAATGTTTATCAAGAACGCCGATGACCAACTTGAACTACCTGTTGCTGCTCGTGGCGGTGAAAACCCGTTTCCGTTCAACTCCCTCCGATTGATGGGAACTACTATCTGCGCCCCTCTACTGAAGTTCAAGAGCGTCGTCATTTGACGAGGATTATTTTACCACCTTCACATCAAATTTTGCCGGAACCCTTACCACCTTCTGTCTCGCAGGTCAACTAATTTCTATTAAGACGCTGAGTGCGATGCTCGGCTCAATGCCCAACTTGAAGCGACTCAGTTTACAAGTGAAAGCAGACGACACCATCACTGAACTTGGTGGTGTTCTCCCTACCCCACCACCCCTACCATGCCTCACCACCTTGGAGGTCATGACTTTATCTTCGAAACGAGATCCGAGAACGAGAGGAAATGAAATAGAAATGATTTACATGTGGCTTATTGCTTCTTATGCTGACCAACTGGTGCGATTGAACTTAAACATTTCGCCGTTTCCGTTCACTCTTCAGGCAAGCCATGAATACACTCATTCCTTTCCAGGTGGCCAAACCTGCTCTATCTATCGCCACCACCTCTGAGGTTGCCTTTAGGAAGCTGAAAGAGCTAGCTATCCGTCATCGCAGTCGTGAGTTTCTTATCCTCAGTGAAACCCCTGCGCTTCGACGTTTAACTGTGTATTCAAGGAGACTTGGTCACAGGTCCACTTTCTCGACAGCTTAACCTACAATCTTTTTCACTTGAGGGACGTGCTAACCTTGATCGGCAAATGTAGCAACACTCTTCAAACTGTCATTTTGAATATGGCCATGGAGAGTGATTAATAGCGAACTAACCCAATTAGACTTCCAAGCGGCAGCAGGAGCTGTGTTTTCAAGGTTGAAATCGCTCACAATACACTACCCGTTTAACAATACGAGCGAAGTCGGACTACACAACTTTCTCACTAAGCTTCCTGGTTTGAAAACTCTCAAGTTAATTGACTTCAGGCCACATAAATTTGACCGCTATATCACTTTAAACCAAAATCAGTATGGTGATAAATGCAGCCAACGAAGTTGGGAACGAGAACAACCAAAAAGCAGATGAAATTGTTGCACTGAAAGACCGATTGGCTTCGCTTTTCAAGCAAATGACGACGGATGACCGAAAGAAAAAAAGTGGCTATGCGGCTATTGACAGATCGGGAAATGAAGATTATGAAGTTGAAGCTCTGGTGGAACAGCTGGAAATTGAGATAAATGATCTTTCTTCGTCATTGATAGCTGCTCGTGTGACAGAACTGCCATTTTTCAACGATTGGCTGCTCTAGGAGAAAATACAGAAAAGGTAATGGTTCAACAGTTGCTCGAAGGGGAGAATTTTGGTCTTCTCCAAGTCTTGAGACTGTGACTGTGAAAAACCTGATGGCAACGTATTTCTTGTTCAAAGAGGAGACTCGGCCGGAGAAGTTGAATTGAGAGAAGATGACAGACATATTGAACTTGAATTAATCTTACTAACTAATTGATTCATCTTTGGACTGTGAAAGGAGTGTTCACAATTGCTCAAAAATTGTTAATGACTCATACATTCTGTAATTTAAATTATTTATCTCTGTAAAATGTAAAAGGGAAAGTAAGAGTTCATAATAAATACTATGAATGTGTGTTACTTATTTGAATTTGTGAAGTGATATTTTCAGAATATTTTGTCTATATTTCACCGTTTAAATTGACCCACCAACTTTACAATCATAATGTTTGCTAATAATATTTTAGAAAAAATAATAGATGGAAGATAAGATAAATTTAGAATAATTTAGATAGGCAAATTAGGCGTCCGAGCCGATTGTTCTCAAGACCCTTCCTTCTAGGGCACTTCCAGCAGAGCCAGTTAATAAATTTTTTGGGTAACTGTGAGTGATTGCATCTCTTGGTTTACTTTTAAATGCATTTTTAGACAGCCAATCGAAAAATTTGTGTGATAATGTCAAATCAAATCTCATGTCATTAAAGCATAAAGTC